>PVIC010010807.1:0-42685 GCA_004025085.1 Thryonomys swinderianus
ACTGCTGTCTTACTTTTAACAAGAGGACCAAAAACATACATTAGAGAAAAGAGAGACTCTTTAACAAATGATGTTAGGAAAAAAAAAATGGTTTTCCATTTACAGAAGATTGCAACTTTATCCCAGATCTCAGCCTATACTAAAATCAAATTACAAAGGATCAATCACAAAATTTTGAAACTGCTGGGAGATACCATAGGGGAGGTACATAAAGCTATAAGAATATGCAAAGACTTCCTGTATAAAACTCTAATAGTATAAGGACTAATACCAAGAATCATTGAATCAAATTAAAATTAAAATGGTTCCACAAAGCAAAGAAAATACTCAAGAAATTGAAAGGACCAATTACAGAATGGGGTAAAAGGCTAGCTGTTTTTTTTTCAGAGGCCCAATTTCAGGAGTATATACAAAACAAAATTACATCTTCAAAACAAATGACCATATGAAACTGTGCAAAAAAAAATACACACTTGTTAAAAGTTGTGTTTTAAAAGAAGTACAAATGATCAAGAAGTATATTTTTAAAAAACAATTAAAGCTAATCCTCCATATACTGGAGAAGGCTTAACTGAAAATCCAATATAACAAATAACAAAAGCAACATCCTTGATTAGGGAAAAGCAAATCAAAACAACTCTGAGATCCTGTCTTATCCTAGTTATGAAGAATGCACATACAAAAACAAGAAAAAGGAACTCTCCTCAATTGTTGGTTACTGTAATGTACAACCACTGTGGAAATCAGTGTGGAGAATCCTCAAGAAACAGAAAATACAAGTCTTACTTGACCCAGCTCTCCCTCTTCTGTGAATACTCCTGAAAGAATCAAAAGCATCATTTTGCAGGGATACATGCATAGTCACATTTATAGCAGCACACAGTTGCTAAATTTTGGAAACAGCCTAGATGCCTTTCAATGGATGAATAAAGGACACATATAAATACATATGTAGGATATATATGTATACATATTTTATAGACATATCATTCTTTAATTTGGAGCAAAATGAATGGAGTCTATCATGCTAAGTGAATTAAATCAGAACTAAGAAGTTAGATATTGCATGTTTTCTTGTATAGGAGAAACCTAAAAAAGTAAATAAATGAACTAATAAAAGAGAGATGTTTTTGAATTCTTAATGAAATTATGCCCCAAACTGAACTTCAAAATTGTAGATTTATGATACATGAGTTTTTTTAAAGGAGAAATATCGTCCCCACTCTTACTATGAAAAGTTACTTTCTATGTAATCCTATTTATTAATGAGTAAAATGTTCACAACTAGAAATACAGACTTGATAGTGATGCAGATTCTTCCATAATAAAGATTCCTACAAAAATGTTTCTGACATAAGTGTGCAGACTCTACTGACACAGATAAACATTGATGGCTGAGCAATTGCTGTGTAATCTGATGGAAATTTTAAAATTGTTTTACAGCCCTAAGCCACATACATTCTTTCTTCATAGGTTCATAAATGCACAGGTCTATCATCTCTTTCTCTAATCCCTTACTGGATATACACAATTAAAATATCGTTTCTACTTCACAGTTACAAAGAAGAACATCCTTGTTCATAAGGAATAACACTGTCTGTCAGACTTTCTTTTTCATCAAATACTAGCAAAGAGTTGCTTCAGTGTACTGTTTCTTATGTAAGTAAAATGGAAGAAAGGGAGAAAGAATTAGTTTGTCATTTCATGTACAATATTATATTTGAAATCACTTGCCATGCAAATATGGATTTTCATTTTTCATAATGTAGGATCCATCTGGAAACAGAACACTTATCCACACATGGAATGGAAAAAGGCTTTTGTAAGTTGCTGTTGGATGAAAGCATATAGAAAATTGTCAAGACTCCTGCCAGAAACTATGCAAGGACATTGGTATTCAAATATATTATCATAATATAGGTCAAATTCTGCTTAAATCTATGCCTGTGCAATAATATCTCATTTTTTCTAATACCTGGAGACTATCTGATGGATTGCTGATTCTCAGCAACTAATAATGTTTCAGAATTCTTTAACATAACAATAGCATAATCAACCATTGATGTACCATCATATTCTGGTCCTCATTACCCCCAACAGCGGGCACTTGTAAGTCACCATTTTAGACTCCTATTACTCCTGTAACAAGTTATTATATCCTGATATGTTAAAGGAATACAGATTTTAACCCCATAGTTCTATATGTTAGAAGCCCAACAGAGAACCTCACTGAGCTACAACCCTGCCACTAGCAGGGCTCCACCCGTTCTGAGCCCCAGAGCAAATGTTTCCTTGCCTTTTCTGTCACTATTTCTTCTCTCTTTTGCTCTGTCTCCAGAGCCACCAGCTTTGTATCTCTGACAGTTTCTCTGTTGTGACTCCTCTCTGCCTGCACCTTTCAGATATTCCTGTGATTACATCTGGCTCACTCAGATGATTCTGGACAGTCTCCCCAATTTAATTGGATCTACCAAGTTTCTTTGCCTAGGTGAGGTTATACACTCATATGTTCCAGAGAGTAGCACATGGACATATTTGGAAAGAGGTCAATATTCTGCTTCTGTGCTCAGCTTTAAAAGTTTTTTTTTAAGGACTTTTTTTTTTTAAATTCAAGGAGGCTGCGGGAGTACTTATTGCTTAGTAGCCAATATGGAGAGCACCTTCATTCAATCTGCTTAAATTCTTTATGTAGATGTCAGCCCTGCCATGGCAAGCTATCCATTTGCTCCAGTTTCTCCTTAACCCCCACTGTGAAAAAATTATCTCTACTGTTGATGTGTTTAATTACCCAAGCTAAAGGGCATTAGGCAATGATACTCTGTAATGCTTGCCATAAGGAAGACCATCCTTTATCATTAGAAAACTGCTTAGTGGAGGCGCACACAATTGTACATCTTACCTAGCAGATATTAGGAGCCCACTTATCAGTTTTTTCTAATGAGATGAATCATGAGGCAGGGATGAGGTTGGAGGAGGGAGCTGGGTTAATGTTCCAAGGGGACTAATTAGACTCAGGTGATAGCTAGAGAAAACAACCAAGGTGATTTCAGTTTGAATACACAAGAAAAGGCCTAATTAACAGGAGTGATGGACTTTGCTTTAGGACCTCAGGAGAATACATGAGGCCCAATTTAACTCTCCTGACCTGGTGGGCAGATAATGACAAGACTTCATGTATTATTTTTTAAGTGAAGGTAGAAAAATGGGTGTGTGTGTGCGTGTGGTGCACTAACTGTGGCCTATGAACAAACAAAGAATTTTAAAAAGAAACACTAATGATAAAAGCAGAGTAGAATGGTGGTTACCAAGAGTAGGAGCCTAGGGAACTGTGGATATGCTGGTCAAAGTATATAAAATTTCAGTTATATGATGAATAATTTGGGGGGACCAAAATTATTATTAGGCTAATAGATAGCACCTCACTCTCTCTATATAGCATACTGACGATAGTTAATATTATTGTCCTACTTGCTTGACATTTGTTAAGAGTAGATGTTAAGAGTCCTTATCCCCTCCCCACATACAGAGAAGTGATTGTGATAATTGATAGATGTGTTTGTTCATTTGACTGTGGTTATCAATACACAATGCACAACTATCACAATTTATCACATTGTACATCTTGTACATTTTCCAGAAAGCATATTTTATAAAGGAACTATCAAGAGAACTTTGATTTTTATATCTGCTATAATTGCCCATGAATAAAATGTAATTAAACAATTAAGTTATAAGAAGAAGAAATATTGAATGAAATGGGAGACCAGTACAAGGAGGCAGTTCAATTGAAAGTCTGAGTTTTGTTAGATGATAGCCAGGGTGCAACCCAAGGAGGAGTTTAGGGCTGTGGGTCTGGCACAGGCCGAGGAAGATCGGACCATGTCTATTGTAACATCCAAGTCTGCTGATATGAAACCATATGCAGGAATAATTTAGCTGAGGTGCTATTCGAAAAGCACATAAGCTTAAATTTATCGCTTCAGCAAAGTTATTGTTCCTTCAACAAAAAGGTATACAAGGTATTTTAGCTGCAGGGTGCATAACTAGAGAGTGTCCCTGCAGCGATTCTCTGCCTTTCTACTAAATTAACTGCACAAGAACCAACCATGGTACTGTATGACATTTAGTTTTTCTAATCTGTTTAATGCCAGGGTTTGCACATGAAGTATTCTGGTGTACTTTTATGTTTCAGATTCTAAAAAAGCACATTAGAGGTGCAGTAGGGATTCTTTTACAGACAATGTAACTTGTTACAAATTGCATTTTCAGAAAAATTATGCCCAAAAATCCAATCTCACAATTTTTTTCCCCTCAAAATTGCATTTTTACCTCCTGCTTGTCTTCTCTTGTGTCTAAGCATCTTCGCTTTGAGATCTTCCTGATTCATTCTCCTTTGCTCTGCGCCCTGTGGTAAATGAATTCAAATCAATTATTAAGGTTAAAAATCAACAGCACAGGAGATGCAGTCAGCATTTATTTGATACTACATTTTTTACATGTACTGTGGGGGGATTTTTCAGTACATTTTTTTCATCTCCAGTACAGATTTCAATTCTTTAATCTCTTTTTGTTTCTAGTAGAAGTGGACATTGACCTTTAGCTCTGTGCAGTCAGCATGTGTTTGTAAAATGTCAAATTAGCAACAGAATGTTTCCTGTCCATTCTTTCTTATTTTTAATATGTGTATTATTAAAATTTTGGTAAAATAAAATTAAATCTTCCTGGGAGCTTTATCCTCTGTGTATTCCAATGAGTGTGTATATTGCATGCCTTCTACATCTGTGCATTTATATAACATATATATACACATACATAGATAAATGTGGAACAGTTATTCTTGCTTTTGTTGGTTTTGTCCTCATTGGGAAATCATATATAGTTTAAAAATCTCATATTTTAAAAGTTATATTCATTTTGGAGTTTCAGTACTAGACTTTTCCATTTAATTTTAAATTCTGAAATTTTATTCTGCAGAATTATTCACAGCCTTTGTCTAGATTTTTTCATTTCTCACATTATTTTCATTCTCATTTCCTACTTCTATGATACTGTTCATCTGTAACTTTGGAAAGTTTTATGAGTGTATGAATAAATAATGTATATTCAAGACATATATAGGTAATTCTTTGTTTAATATTCAAGGGCATTAGCACATTATATAAATATTACTCTCTCTGTATGTCCATTTCAGGAAACACTTAGCTCAGAAATCAAAGTTCTGCTTTTAGCTGCTGTGATCTGAAGCTACCGTTGAATTAAACCCTCCAAGTCTGCAAACCTGAGAATCTCTGAGGCTATATCTACACCTTTGTACAGAGCTTGACATCTTGTCAACAGCTTCCTAAAACTAGATGAGTTTATTTCTTAACATGAGGTATTTCATAGATTAGTGCACTTGACCAGTGCCCCATGATACTGTGACTTGTAAAAGCACATCTGCCACATTAATTCCTAGAAGGTACCTGGGAAGGGACACATTCAAGTGGGTTGGGAACTCAGTCTTTACAATCAACAGAAGTCACATTCACACATTGTCTTCCAATTGAGTACTGGCTGATACACTGACCCATCACCTTTACAACAAAGGATGAGTTAGTAAGGAAAAAGAACAGCAAATTTTGAATCTTCATTAGTGAAGATCCAAAGATCTACAAAAGGGTAGATCTAGGTGATTCATACAAGTGACTTGAGAAAAGAGGCCCTTTGGGTCTGCCCCTTCAGATTTCTTTTGGTCTTTCTCTAGCATTCCTTTATTCCAGACATGGGTCAAGACCCCTCAGAATTTAGTATGTTCAAGGGAGAAAGGAGAGAATGAACTGTGTAGGTTTTCTAGAGAGTGAAGGGGCACATTTCTATAGCTAAGGGTAAGTGAAAACTTGCTTCTGTGGTCTGTTTCATTTAATAAGGAGTCAGGAGATAGGAGGCAGATGGAGAGACTTGCTTCTGGGGTCTTTTCTATCCTTAAGTGTTGAAGATTATTTCCAAGAAAATAATAAATGATTCGCATATTAAATATATGAAAAATATTAGGAAGAAATGGTTTTGTCTGCAGATGACACAGCAGCTGTGCAGTCCTTTTCATAGTGCCTCAGACAAGAAGGTGGGTGTGGTAAGTGTCAGATAAACCAGATTGATGTTTGAAACTAGAAGATCCCTAGACATTACAGGTTGTGGTTCTTTCTCTGACATAGGGCAGGTTTGGGATCCATCTTTTCATTATTGAAGTAAAAAATGTAGTATCTGTAAAGAGACATAGTATTGAAATTTCTTGTAAAAAGGATTTGGAGGAAGAATCAGTCCTGGGGTTGGTGGTAGAGTAGAATTGGGTAATCTGCTGTCCAGAGGCAGAATACTGAAGCAGATAGGGGGCTCCCAATGTCAGAGTGGCTGCCTTCAACAAAAACACCATGAGTACTACTTTCATCAAGTAAAGACTTCAGCAAAAACTTAGGGATATCTATAAGGATTGAAGAGAATTTTTGAAAAAGACAAAGATCTAGAATCATATAAAACACGCTGACTTTTATATACAGGGTCATGTGCATTTTAAGGAATACGGTACACACAAAGATAAAATTCTGCCATGTGAAATTTTGCTTGTAGGTGTTTGAAATTATGTACATACTTATAAACATCATCATGAAAATGGTTGTATATATCAAAGTTAATTTCAAATGTGAAACTAATCTTTTCAATTTCATCACCAAAGCCTTCCTCCCTACTTCAAACATTTTCATTAAGGTTAAGATTTAACAAATAACAGGAATATAGGGCCGGAGATTTAGCTCAGTGGTTCCGGAGCCTGCCTCACAAGCTCAAGGTCCTGAGTTCGATCCCCAGTAACCACATACAATGCTGGGCATGGTGACTCACGCCCACCAGCAATCAGTACCACATACCACAGTGCCGGGCATGGTGGCTCACGCCTGTAATCCCAGCACTTGGGAGGCAGAGACAGGAGGATTGCTGAGTTCAAAGCTTGCCTGGGCTCCATAGTGAGCTCAGGGCCAGCCTGAACTACAAAGCGAGACCCTATCTCAAAATAAATAAATAAATAAATAAATAAATAAATAAATAAATAAATAAATAAATAAAATAAATTAAAAAAAACAAAAACAGGAATATAGTTTTAAATTCAACATTAGTATAAAAGTCCAGAGAACATAAATGACAAAGGAATTGTATCGCCTGTGAATACTCAATGTAGCCAAATACTAAAGCTTTAGAATAAGAACATTCTTTCTTCTGTATTATAAGTAGAAATCTTGTAATGCTAATTTTCTTTTGGTATTTCTTTGAAATTCAGAAAAGTATAGCTTGGTAATCAAGGTTCTCTCCTACCTATTTGTTGGGGTCAGTGAGGAGGATCCCCTGCTTGGGTAAATTATTTCCCCTAGTTGAAAACATTTTAAAGGAAAATGCCTCATTTGCAACTTGTCATTTGGGGACAAACCGCTAATCACATGAGAGGTTTCTTTGAAAGAAAAGGTAAATGCAATAGAAAGTTCTCTAGGAGAGGTGTTAAAATCGTTAAAGTAATTGGAAACTATGAGGAATTAAGCATTCTGCTAGCATAAACATGTTACTTACGAACCCTCCATGAGTGATTAGCAATAGGTTTTCATAACATGAATTTCAGAGTGGAATAGTTATTTCCTAACAACAACCCAGAGTGCATTGATTCAGAATAATCAGAATTAGTGAAAAAGCATTACCTCCTGGGTCAGTGCATTTCTCTGTGTATTAGCTGTGCCACTTGAGAAAGCCAATTCCTCCACACTGTTGCTGTCTTATGGCTCTAATGGAGATGATTACATCTAGCCATGTTAATATTGATCATGCATACTTAAAAGATTATTATGAATATTAAATGAAGGAATGACTCCAAAGCCTCTTATCTGAGAGGCATTTTGGCAGAGTCTGTAATTGCCTAAGCTTCAGTGTGAAACTGCTTGGATTTAAATCTTATTTTTTCCTCATTGAATAGTTGTGTGAGTTGGGAACCCTTGTTTCCATCCTTTTGTTCCTTCAATATGCATATGATACTGCAGTGGGGAATTAGGGGCAGGACAGATCTAGTCAGACAAATGGGCAGAGTCTGTGACAGTCATAGAGACCTAGGGCACGTGCAGAAAACACAGGATCCAGGATGACCCTGGAGTTCCTGGGCACTGTCCATAGAATTGAGAAGAACAGAGCTACTTGCAATTCTTCATTCATACATGCTGTGAAGCCAAGTGAGTCTTTCCATAGAACTATTTAAATCTGGCACCAAGCCCAGTAGGTTTGTGATAGGACAACACTCCTGATGCAACCCAGAAATTCCAGATAGTGAAGACTCTTTTTCCCTGATTATGCTCCCGTGGTGACACCTCTTCCTGGGGCCCGTGCTCAGTCAGTACTTTGAATCCACCTTCAATACACGTACATCCCGACTACTTTTCCTGTGTGTCTTGTTCAGGTTTTTGTTGTTGTTGTTGTTCAGGACACCAAGACCTGGAGAGGATTCCCACAGGACCCACCATCTGGTAACGGTCCTGTGGCACTGACTTAAATTCTGCTTTTGCGCTTCATCTCACAGCTGTCTGACAGGTAACTGAAAACAGGACAAAAGCTTGGCATCTCTGCCTTCATATTGCATCTGCTTTTTCTGCTACCTTGAGCCTTATGTCCAATTCCTGCTCATCTCTGCACATACGCATGTTAGTCGTTTCAGGATTATCCATTTCAAACTGCTAATACAAGGTTGATTAGCAATTAACTTACTCAGTCTCTCTCCTCCCCCTTCAAGATGTTGAGATAACAATAAGAAGACATTTCAAAGCTACGTAGCAACAGCAACCTATTATCAATCATCAGATTTTATGTTTTGCCCAAAGTTACTGAGGGGCATCTAGGAGTTTCCAGCTGTTGCTCTAAACTTGAGAAAGGATCCAGTCTTTGTCCCAAATAACTCTGTCTTTCTCCTCTGACTTGTCTCTCAGCCATTTCTCTCCCCCACCAATCTCTGCTGAGGAGCAGCCATGATGGGTGTAGGTGGGTGGGGCCCAGGCTGTGGGTCCCACATTCCCAGACTGGTCCCAATTTGTTCAGGGCTAAAAAAATACACAGAGTGCTACAGACTGCTCGACTGTGTAGGAAAGCAGTAATCACAGTGTTCTAGAGCCAAAATAATATTTGCTGTGGACAGTACTAAGTGCAGGCATATGGTATGGGGCAGGACCTTAACTTGTTCCCTGTGATACAATAAGTTTGTTCCCAGTCTTGCTACCCTAATCTCACTATAGTCACTGTTCCTGAAAAGGTACACTGCCCTCTCCCTGTGCTTCTTTCTGCCCAATAGAAGTGGGTCTGTGGGGAGTTTAGTGAACCTGTCTACTAGAGGTAGGTGTTTCCCAGTCTCCCTTGTATCTGGAATATTGTCTCTGTCTCTTTTATTCCCTGTCATTGCCCCTTACAGGTATCTAAGGGTCTTATCAGCCCCGAGTAAATCTCAAGTTCCAAAAATAGTGAGCCTAGAGGTAATTATCTCCCCTGGCAAAGGAAAGCCCCCAGAACACCATACCTGAGATAAATAACCAGCTCACAATTCTACCAAGACTATTGTGCAAATGTCTTGTTCTCTACCCTAGCTTTTTCTGCTATATAATGGCAGAGCGAAGTAAGTTCCTCAAAGAAGGTTTTCTTTATGAAGTCACTGGGCCCACTCACTGTCTCTTCAGTATGAACACAGTGAAAATAAATTCCTTCCCTTTTTAACTACTACTTGTGTCTCTGCTTGGATTCTGGAAGCAGTGCATGGCCCATGCTGGTCTCATGGGTCTCCTAGAGCCTAACGTCTGAGTTATGTCTCTAACAGCAGCACATTGTACATGCACATAGTACATATTTTCTCATAAAAGTTTTATGAGACAACACTAGAAAATGGAAACATAGATATTAAAACTAGACCTGATAAATATCCACAAAGTTTAACTGATTTTAACATTTTGCGCAGTTCGTCCTCAACAAATTCTTACTAGCATCTCTGCTCACATATTATACCTTAAGTGTAAATATTATGCTCTCGGTGCCAGAAGCGTGGCTTTGGAACTTTACTTCCAGACTTGCCAAAGGCATTTTAATTCATAATTTTAAGTGGCGTACGTGTCACATATTTTCTCATTTAAGGAGAGGTGATTTTTGCCTCTAGCTTCCCAACAGGCATTCTGCTAGCCACTGTGCAGATTTCTTTTGAAATGGCTAGTGATAAAAACATCGGTAAGTAGGGAAGACAGCTAGTAGCTTTGTTTTGACAGGGAAGCTTTCTGCCTACCATTTCCATGAAGACAAAAAGCTTCTCAAGTGCACAATTAGTTGAATAGAAAGTGATCATCTGTGTCTGACCAGAGTTAGAAGAACAAGGAAATATCCACCAAATTGTGTTTAGATTTTTTTCTCCTACTGTTTCCTTCGGATGAACTCTTACATGCATTAAAATATCTGAAGATAATTGGTATGATATATTTTTATGTATCATGGAGGTTAACAATAGAATAATTATAATAGAAAGTTATAATAGAATAATTTACTTAGATATATTATTTGGTAAGTAGAAAATAATCAGTGCCAAAACTTAAAAAAAAAGTATAATCTGAATATAGTAGAGACTTGGTAATACCAAGGACTATATGATTACAAAGACTATTTATTTATCATTGTATTATCCTGATTAACTAGAATATGTAATTTAAGGTAGAGAGTGACCATTAACATCCTGAATTTGCTACCTTTGGGGGAATTTGACCTCTCTGCCTTCTCCCTCAGTCCTTTTGGAAGGTGAGGGAAATAATTGTACTTACCTCAGAGAGTTTTGGTGGGAGTTGAAATAACTCATAATGACAGAAAGATGGCAGGAATCCCTCTGCCTTCATTAGTACAGGATGAAAAGGCATGTTGAACTTTAAAATATTATTCATGCCATGCAAAAATGTATTTATTTCAAACTCTAAGCAAGAATTGCAGATATCTACTGCAGTTATTTGTTCTATCATCTTGTAGTCTTCCTTCCTAGAATTGCTACCAAAATTATATTGTCAAGAAAGCAGGTAAGAAGAATGGAAGGAAACTACATATTGAAGAAATGGTACCACTAATAATTTTCAGGTCCCACATGGCACAAGGTATTAACAGATTCAAAATTATGGACTCATACAGCACATCATAAGTATGAAATAGGAAGAGGATCTTCAAAGGAGAAGAGGAACAGGGAGTATTTCAATGGATGGGACAGAAAAAACGTTAAAAGGAAAAAAATGAAAGTTTAATCAGTCAATATCAAATGAATTATGTATGTGTTTCTTTTTTCTTTAAAACCAGGCTTCCAAGGTGTCTGTGTCAGTCAACTTTCTATTGCTGAAACAAACATCTGAGGCAATCAGCTTAGAAAAGATCTGCTTTGATTCCTGATTTTGGAGATGCCAGTCCATGGTCTGGTGTCTTCATGGATTTGAGTCTGTAGCAATGCAATGAGCCATGATAGAGAGTGCATGGTAGACCAAAGTCACTCACTTCCTGGGTAGGACATGGCAAAGAGAGAGGGAAAGGCTTGGGACCTACTATCCCCTTCAAGGTGTCATACTTAATGTGCTGAGGACTTCCCATCAAGGCCCGCCTTTTAGTATTTCTTCCACAAAGGACCAAGCTTTTAACACAAGGGTTTTAAAGGAACATTTCAGATCCAGACTGTAGCTGATCTATGCTCATACCCTTAAGACCTGCAGACATCTTAATTAGTCATGGTTTTTGTTCTTTAAAAATTAAACACGTACAAAGGAGCTGATGAAAATTGCTTCAAGTATTGCTGAAATCCATTTTTCTCATTATGATGTTCTTCTTCACCTCTCCTTGAATTCCCTTGTGAGCCCCACTCTAAGTGGCAGTCCATCTATAAGTGGGAGACATCTGTGAGATTCCAACTTAACTAGAAAAAAGTATGTAAAGCCCACTATGAAGGATAAACTTTTTGTTGTATTTTTAAAATTGAATTCTTTATTGGTACATTTTATATACATCTCACAATCACACATAACTGGGGAATTTATACCAGTATATGACACAAGTTAATTGTCATTTTTACCCATATCCCTACCCACCCACACCTCCCCACCCCCATATACATGCTCTTTTATTTTCTTTCAGAATCATATTTATTCCTTTCCCTCATTACATTCCCATACCAGATTTCCTTTGGAAATTTCATATTCTACAAAAACTATCATACTTTCTAGAGCTCATTTACATCTACAGGCGCTCATATCAAAGAGAAGATCCGGTATTTGCTTATCTGTGATCTATTTATTTCACTTATTAGTATGTCCTCCAGGTGTATCCATTTGCACATAAATGAATGAATCTTGTCATTCTTTATGGCAGAATAATACTCCATTTTATAAAAAAAAAACCAGATCTTCTTTATCTAGTCTCTGGTTAATGGGCATTTGGGTTGTTTCCAAGATGGAGCTATCACGGACTGAGCTGCTATGAACAAGGGTGTACATTGTTGTATTTTTTTTTTTTACCAGATGCCTTTTAAAAAATAAATCTTCCACATCACTATGTTGCTTTTATTTCTAAAAGGGGCAGGAGTAGAAACAGTACCCATGATCATAGTACACATGAAGCCTCTGATCCAAAGTTAGACATGGGGGTGATTTCACAATGTCCATTATCCTCACTCATAAATCCCAATCAATTTATATCAAGTCAGATGGGTTTGTTGATGGTGTAAAGGGTACAGTCTCTTTTGTCCTCATTATAAGAATAAGGCCCTCGCCGTGTAACAAAAAGCAGGCTATCAAGAGAAAAAATATGACAATTTTATATTATTATAATTTTATATGGCACCAGAGCCCTCACAAAGAAAATCCGAAGACCCAGGGTGAATTATCTTTTTCTTTGCCTAGGCTTCAGTGAAACTTATTAGTTATAAGGAAATATGATTGGACAAAAAGGCTATAATCTAAAAGTAATAGACTATGGTGAAGGGGACCTAATAGACGTATCTTTTTAGTTTTTCATGACCTCTCTGTGCAGCATGCTTTTCTCTTGGTGATGGAGCCTTCTGGAATCAGTGTCCTGTGATCTATAATCAAGTCAGACATGTCAGACAATTTCTTTATGACCAACTTTACATAGAAACATATGAGTAAGTTACAGTAATCTTCTTAGGATTTATGACTAAGTTTTGGCAGAAAAGAGGTTTTGGTTTCTAAGACCTGGGGGAACAAACATTCTAGTATCTATGGGTTGTGCATTAAGGATGGCAGGCAGACAAGAAGACAGAAAATAACAAGAGAGAAACCTTGTTTCTTAAACCTTCACTTTGGTTATCATTTTCTGAGTACCAGCACCTATATGGAAATTAATTTTGGATGCTCTTCTTTATTTTTCCTTAAATGAGCTGATTTTTCTCTTGACAGAACACCAAAAGCCCAATTCACACACCTTTGATTAAATCTACCACCTAAACTCTTTTGTTTGACATTACCGATATTGAACAGTGTCTTAAGGGAGACAAAAAAGAATGAGTTGGACTCAAAAAAGACCCAAAACAGAAAATGCAACAATTATTCTGAAATAATAATCTTTTGTTTTCAAGTGAAGAGCAAGTCAATAAACTCAGCTTTTATATCTGAGTTCTATCACTTAGTTACTTCATGACCTTGAGTGAGTTTTCTGTTATCCTAGACATTCATTTCTGTGTCTGTAGGAATAAAAGAAAATACCAGGGTAGGAATGTGCTGTAATGTAAACCTATTACTATAATAGTGGTGATAGATTTGGTGGTCAGTAAGTTGTGGTTATTTTTATCATTAGTATTAATAATAAATAAGGGTAAAAATACCTTTTGCAGTGCTTGGAAATGGATTTGTATGCTGTACTCTATCTTTCAGTGCACAAATAATCTTTAGCTTGTGTAAAAATTAAAAAAAATAAACAGCAAAATCAAGCAGTAAGAGGATCAGGGGAACATAAGTGCTTGCACACGTACACTTTAAAACGTTCAGTAATTACTCTGGCTTCCTAAGTGTTTCAGTTTTACTTCTGGGAATAAAATGTTATGCACCTAAGTCTCTAAGTGAACACTTGCCATGCACATGGTGCGAATTTCAACCAGCAAACATAAAATGAATAAACCAGTAATGATTGCATAATGGTTGTGTTATTTTTTATGATTATATTAGCACCATATAAATGTCAAAGCACTGTACAAAAGAGGGATGAATGTTCTTATCTTGTGTCTTTTTAAAGTTCTCAATTGTTTTAAAAGATAAATGAATAGGAGGGACTTTTTATATGAATGTACATGAGAGATAGAGGCAGGGTTGTATATTTATTTTTTTGTCAATAATTTTGGGTTCTATGGAATGGTAAATACATAAAAATTCATAGTTCTGGCTTAAGGAACTCAGTAAACATACGTGTTTGTGAGAAAAATTATATAGTGGTAGTACAAATAGTGATTGCTAAATATTTTTGGACCATCATTTTTTATACAAGCTAACCATAACAATAATTATAATATTATACAGAAAATTGCTTGATTATTTACAAACCAGGTATGGGGTATTTTATTTTCTTACTGAATGTCATATTGGGGCAAAGTGCATATATCTTATATATTCAATGCAATGAAATTTTTATGTTTGACACATCCTTGTAACCAGCCTGGAGATTGAGAATCAGCTCATTGACACATCTCATTACTTTTCTGTCCTCGACTAATATAAATACCGTTAACAAGAATATTTTAGCAGATGTCTCGTGGAGAATATATTTTATCATATTTACTTCCAATTCATAGTAATGTTCTTAAGTTTCCTTGCAGAAACTTTATTATGTGATCTTTGTTTAGATATACAGTTCTTTGAACATTGATGTTTGTACGTGGTTACATATATATTTTCCCTTATACTGCTACCTATTTGATTCACCACCATTTAAGTATCAAATGATCAGCTTTTATAAGTTTTAAAATTTTTCAGAGAAATGGTTAAATGCACATATCCAAAAGATGAGCTGTGGGTAGTGGATTGAGAGAGAAGCCAGGCCACAGAATTCAATTAATTTAGACGTACTGCATCAACTGACTGGGAGAGAAGGCAGGAGTTTGAACATAATAGCTCAGGCAGGTTCAGGCTGTGGCACACTAATACTCACTTTGAGTGGGAATGCCCACCCGAACTGAGTTAACCTGCTTGCCGGGTGTGGGAGACCCACCTACGGCTGCCAGAGTGACTTAAAGGGAGAAGGGAAGCAGAAGGTTGCACGCTGCCGGTTTCCCAGGAGGACCTTGCCACAGCTGGTTTTCCCGTGGGAACTCCGCTGTCCTCCTTGTCTTCGGAGCTCTGGTCCCACTGTCACCAGGCCCAGCTGTTGTTCTGTCCAGGGGAGCTCTGGCCTTGGCCCTCGTCTTGAGCGTCACTTCCTGGCTACAGTGCAGGTGCCCCACCTTCTGACGCAGATCATCAAGCCTGCTGGCGCAAACTTTCTGGCTTCCGCCTTCCTGATGCAGATTCTTTTATTTTTTTTTAAATTGAATTCTTTATTAGTACATTTTATATACAGTTCACAATCACACTCAAAACTGGGGAATTTGTACTAATATATGACAAGGTAATTGTCATTTTTACCCATATCCCTACCTACCCACAACTCTCCACCCCTTATATACATGCTATTTCTTTTTTTTTTGAATCATATTTATTCTTTCCCCTTATTGTGTTCCCCCACCACATTCCCTTTGAATATTTCCTATTTTATAAAATCTGTCGTACATTCTAGAACTCATTTACATCTACAGGTTCTCATACCAGAGAAAAGATACGTATTTACCTATCTGGGATCTATTTATTTCACTTATTACTGTGTCCTCAATGTGTATCCATTTGCACATAAATGAATGAAACTTGTCATACTTTATAGCAGAGTAATACTCCATTTTATAAAAAGACTGCATTTTCTTTATCCAGTCTCTAGTTAATGGGCATTTGGGTTGTTTCCAAGATTGGGCTGTCACAGACTGAGCTGCTATGAACATGGGTTACATGTGATTCTTGATATAGTTTTGCCCTTGAGCTTGCTGTGGGCTCCGGCCTCTGGCTGAACTCATTAGGGGACATTGCTGTGAGATCCAGGCCCTTGGCTGGATCCTTCAGACCCTCTTTCCCCACCTGACTCCAGCCAGTACTGATTAACACCAGGATTCAATGCATTTGCAGTCACTGTTTCTTTTGTTTATGATACTCACTTTCCTTTCTCATCTTTCCTTCCATTTGCTTACTGAGTTTCTTTCTTAAGTGTTGGCCTTGTTCTCCTTTATTTAATTAAATTAAATTAATTTATTTATTTTCTGGTACCGAAGGTCAAACTCATAATATTCTATTACTTTCTATATATACTCAATAGTAGAGAAGTGGGATAGCTCGAATGGATGTTGCTTGTGTTTTTAGTTTTCTGAGAAATCTCCACACAGTTTTCAGTAACTGGTATACTTTTTTTTTTTTTTTTTTGAGATTGGGTCTCACTTTGTAGTTCAGGCTGGCCCTGAGCTCACTATGTAGCTCAGGCAAGCCTCGAACTCAGCAATACTCCTGCCTTTGCCTCCCGAGTGCTGGGATGACAGGCATGAGCCACCATGCCCGGCACTGTGGTATGTGGTATGTGGTACTGGTAGCTGGTGGGCGTGAGTCACCACGTCCAGCATTCTATGTGGGTACTGGGATCAAACTCAGGACCTTGCGCTTGTGAGGCAGGTGCCTGAACCACGGAGCTAAATCTCCGACCCACTGGTGTACTCTTTATTCTTACCAACCCTGAATCACATTTCCCCTTCCATGAAATATTTATCAGTATTTGTTACTTTTCTGAGTCTTTTTTAATAATAACTACTTTAATGAGGATAAGATATATTGGTTAAATATTGGTAAAATAGTGATTTGATTTGTTTCTATAATGACTAATGATGAGAAACATTATAATATGCCTGTTGACTAGTCTGTTGCTTATTTTGAAAAATGCCTATTTAGATGCCATTTGAATCAGATTATGGGCTTTCTTTGCCATTTAGGAGCTTGAGTTCCCTATATGGTTTGAATGCTCATTGTCAGATGAATAGTTTGCAAACCCATTCTCCAAGTCCTGCTCATTGTTTACTCAAAACCTATTTATTTATTTTTGTTGTTGTTGTTGAAGATTCTTAGCTGGTTATGACCCCATTTGTCTCCTTTTGCATCAATACCTATAATGCTATTTTGAAGTGTTTCTACTATGTTGGCATTCAGTATTTTTATAATTCGTGGTAATTTATTACATCTTTTATCCATTTTGTATATGCTGAGAAAGGAATAAATTTTCACTCTTCTGCATGTGAGTATCCAGAGTTCTTCAATATATGTATTTGATGCCCTTGTCAAGACGTGGATTTTTGAGACCTTTTCATTCCATGAGTTTGTGTTAGTTTTTATTTCAGTACCATGCTGTGTTGGCTGCTATAGCCCTGTAGTGTGCTGAGAGATTAATGCTTTTTAGGGCACTCAGGTTTCTTCTTCTTAGATAAGTGGGGTCTTTTGTACTTGCATGTGGGCTTTAGGATTTTTTTCTCTTTTTGTGAAGAGTAATTTGCAAGTAATTTGTAAATCAATTATTTAAATTATTTCTGTTTTACATTACAATAGTTTTATCAGATCTCTCATTTGATAAATGAACAATTGAGGATCATGATATACAGTGAGTAGAGATTTACAGTATGTTGCTAGCATGAGAGAAGTCATAAATCCTCTTCTACTGTGCATAGCTGGAGGTAATACTTTTTCTAATTATATTACACATCTATTCTGACATTATAGAGTTTATAAACCTCACTGATACTGACTTTATTTATATGTGGCTCAGCTCTCCCACTAGGAGACAGGGTCTAGCCCAGTAGTGCATCCTGTCCTTGAATCGACCATGCAGCCCACACTGGCCTTGAACTCATTCTCAGCAGTCCTTGGTCTCAGCCTCTGAGTGCTGGGATTGGTGATGTACCACACCACACCCAGCCAGAACCTTCATTCCTGAGGTTACAAATTAAACCCCTAGATGGCTCTTTAGTCCTCATTTGCTTAATAAAGTAAGGATGCTGAAAACAGAAACACTGTATAATTTATAAAAAATTCTATGTACATGTACAATAGATGTTCAGTTCATGCTAGGTGGATTCCTTTCTTATATATACCTCCTAGAAGCAGATTTATTTTTTGTATTGAAAGGGGAGTTTCCAGAAAGGCAGTGTTCTAAAAAAAAAAATAAATAAATCTAGAATTCAAACCATCCAAATTCTAGGTTCTTGACCTTTAACTAAGCTGTGTAACTTTGGATTAGTGTTTCTGTTTATTTTTCTTCCTGTCCCACACATGAAAAAATAGTTTGGTAAAATAGTGTTTTGTAAAGCTTAACCAAATTTGTACTTTGTAATAACCTCCAAGGAATGTTCCAGGGGCTTGCTCAGTTCTACCGTTTCATACCATCTTGCCACTGAGGGCTTTTTTTTGTTGTTGTTGTTTGTTTGTTTTCCCAATATCCCTGGTGGAGGCTAAACTTACAGAAGGAGAGACATAAGTACTTTGTGTGGAGAAGCAACTGCTAGATCTGCCTAGTTTGGTCTTCATCAAAATAGACAGAGGAAAGAGAGGGAGGGAAGGGAGAAGAAAAAGAAGCAAGGAATGTTGAGTGTACAGACCTGGTCCCTTGATGAAAGTGAACATTATGTATAGCAAATGTGTCCTAATAAACAGACCTGAAAAATAAAACCACAGTGTTTTTTAGGAAAGCTCAACCTTTCCAGTAGGTTGTCGATTAGCCGTCGACTCTTTTTATTTAACCAATAAGTTCATTTCCCTGGATTGGAGTACAGGTGACCTTCCATAACATGAAGCAGACCGTACCAGGAGTCCTGTGCGAGCATCCATGTGTGGTGCTGCACACATATAACCCGAGCATTCGCAAGGTGTAGACAGAATAAGTATAACCTTGTGTAGCCTCATCCCACACCAAAAAAAGTACGATTTAAAAGGTCACACTTGTTTCTTTTTTGTATAATATGTGGAATTTTAAAATATATTCACTTTTTAAATAAATCAGTCATTCTGAATCCTTATCATGACTGTTCTAATAAATCTAGCATGTGTCATAGATATTTTACCTTGGGTAAGCTTACAATAATTTCACATAAAAAATCTTTAGAAGTGCATCAAAAATGTTTTAAAAGAAGAAGCTCATGAATATATGTTCAGAGGAGTTACTGCTGAAATATCTGCCAGAAAAAGTTTTTTTTTTTTTTAAAGTAAAACACAACATTGTGTATGGAAAGACCGAAATATTGTTTGATGCAGGTTTTGGATACTGATGTATTTTATTTTTATATGTAATATTAATTCCTTTTTTGTCCTTCCTATACTGGAAAGCATAAGCCAGAGGAAATGTTTGACCTTACAAGGAAAAACCAGGAAGAGCTGACTCAACTGTACCCTCCTGTGTTAGTTTTTTTTCCTCTCGCTGCTGAGATAAAAAAAACTCAATATCGAAAATTAGAAGGGGAGGGGTTTTTTTGGCTCATAGATTATAGAAGTTTCAGCCCATGATTGGCTGACTCTGAGGCATGAGGATGACAAACTGACATCACAGAGTAGAAACAACATGGCACACACAAGGCGGCAAAGGTAACAAGGGAGAGAGAGTTCTGAGTCTTGATAACTCTTTGATCCTGTTCAGATTACATTTTTAGGGTGGCGCTAAACCTCTCACTCTCAGTAGTGGTTTAATAATCACATACCCTTAATCCCAGCACCATTTATTCCAGATTCAGCTGTCTGGCCGAATCAGGCTTTGCGGGGACATTCGGATCCAAACCATAACAGTTCCTTTGCATGAAACACACTTATGTCTACCCTGACTTGGAATCATTTATGAACCTCTCCTGGTCTTATTCGCTAAGGAGATACTTGGTAATAAGATTTGCCAAGAGCTTTGGACAATATCTATTAATATAGGGAATTAATAAGCTTGTACAGGACAAAGCCCCAAGTACGCCTTGGATCTTTTCCTGTGCCTTCTTCCCCTTCCCAGGCCCCTCTCACTCATTTTGTCAGCATCAGCCAAAGATGATGGACCAGCACAGCCCACCAGCCAGTTCTCCTCCTCAGAGTCTCAGAGATTCATATATTTTGGCTTTGGATTATTCTAGGGTGAACTCATTCTCCTCCATTTATACCAAGCATATGACTCTCAATTATTTAGATTCAGGGAAAGAAAAAGTTATAATTAGGATTTGTTTCTAATCAGGGATTCTATACAGCCTTGTTACTTAGAATCTAAATGGAGATATTAGCCATGTAGACTATTATGACTAAAGAAAAAATTTTTAATTACACAACAGGATACAGGTGTTCTAGTTCGTGCAGTGAAAATGGGGGAACTACTTATAAGTCATGACAATGTGAAGTAGTTTTAAAGATACACATATCTAGTTTCAATTATTTTTTGACATTGTGTTCACATAGGCATTCAGACATATGTGCATATGTTATATGTTATGCCCTTGTACGAGGCTATCATTCTGTTAAAAGTGATGTGTAGGTAAAATAAACAGCAGAACTTGATATTATCGAGTTCACAATTTACCAGGGAGATACACATCTATCTCATAGTTATTTCCTTGGTGGTAACAATTTTTTTTGAAAAAAAAGCTCATCTTAATTTAAACAAGTATTTTTTAGTTTTTTTACATTTCTCGAAATGTAGAGTGTTATCATTCATTGGAAACAAAAATTATATGTAAGTTATCTGACTACATGATAATATTGGGACAAAACTAGTTGTGAACACAAACCTTGCTTGATAAGTATGCTATATTTTCTTGGGAGAGAAGAAAACTGTACCATGTCTTCTTTTCCATTCACATATGTACTGTATTTGTCCAGGAATGGCAGATCGCTTCTTTCTAACCATCTGTCCCATTTCCCTCAATACGGGCTCCCCTTTAAATAGGTAGCTTATAACAAATCCCAACAAATGCTGACACAGATTCTTAATCATTTTAGCAGTTCATTTGGAAAACCTTTGTGTTACAAGCCCAGACCTTAATACTCTTATTTGCCATGACTAAAAGACAGAAACCATAGTAGAAAATAGGCACAGGATGGGCATATTGGTTAAAATGAAGCCTCATGCCAGGCCATTGGATCAAGTTTGAACAAGTGGGAGATTCTAGCAAGTACTTAAGGACCCTCAGTTTTCATGGGCTTCCTGATTTTTCAGTCCCTGTCGGAGAAGATGCTTGGAAATCTCAAAATCAGTGGGGCTTTAAGATGAGCATGCGTGTCCTAAATGTAACATTCCTCTAAAAGTTCGGGCATATTAAAATATTGAAATAAGTTTGTTTATATTCCTACCAAAATTAAAATTTTGAAATAGATCGGGGTAGAGCACTTGCCTAGTAAGTGCGCCACACTGAGTTCAGTCAGCATGCGAGTGCACGTGCACACATGTACACTTCCAAGCATGAAAAGTAATTAATTTTGCTTTTTTATTTTATGTATGTAAGCGAAGTATCTCAAATTACTTGATAATTGTTTCACTGTACCACATACATAGAATCACCTTTTGAGAAACTATTTTCTCAAGTGTTATGAACCCAAAAGAATGTTATGATTTTTTTAGTGTTAGCAGTAATACTTCTGCTGGTTTTTAAAAAATTATCAGTACTTGTTTGCATTACATGGAGTTTATATTTATCTGGGGGAGTAGGCACATCTATATAACACAATTCTTTTTAATCCCCTTTTCCTTCCTTCCCACCTCTCACTTTCTCTAAGTCCTCTTTACCCATTTCATTCTTGTTGTTATGATCTTTCTTAGCTCATGTTTGCATTCATTGTGTGTTCTTGGTGTACCCAAACCAGAGACATCTTAAGTATTCTGATTTCCTTTCTCCATCTCCTCTGTCCCTCAGTATCCTGGAGCCTTCTCATCTGCAAACATTATACCTCCTTGTTTCCTTCTACTCATCCTTCATTTTTCTCTTTGTACTTTGCCTTCTTCAAGTGAGAGATCCCATATTGTATTTAATTATATTTTTCAGTTACATCCACTTTCCCACACGTCTCAAATTTATCCTTCTTTGATGGTAGTATTCTATTATTTATAGATACTATATTTTCTTTATCATTATCTGTTAATGGGTATACAGGCTGCTTCCAGGATGTAGCTACTATAAATCTATTCTACTGTAAACACTGGCAAGCATGCATCACTATAGTATAACATATTTAGCTCTTTGGAGAAGATACCAAGAAGTGGAATGCCTGAATCAAATGGAATTTCTAATTTTAATTCTTTGAAAAATCTCCATACTGTTGCATGGAGATAATGGTTGTACTTGTTTGCATTCCCACCAATTTAGTAGAGGGTTCCTTTTTTCACTGAAGCCATTTCAGCATTTGTTCCTCATTGAAACTTTGATGGTTGTCTTTATTTTTGGTGTAGGAGAAAATCTTAGCATTATTTTAATTGGTAGTGCTTTAGATGCTAGAGATGTGGCATATTTTCTCATACATTTTGTTGGCCATTTGCTTTTCTTTTTCTAGGAAGTGTCTATTTATTTCACTTGCCCACTGACTCTTGATTGACTCTTTTATTTGAGGTATCTAAATGTTCTTAGTTCTTTATATGTTTCAGATACTACTCCTCTGAATAAGGAATAGCTGCCAAAATTTTTCTCCAGCCGGGCGTGGTGGCTCACGCCTATAATCCCAGCACTCGGGAGGCAGAGGCAGGAGGATTGCTGAGTTCGAGGCTTGCCTGTGCTACATAGCGAGCTCAGGGCCAGCTTGAACTACAAAGACCCTCTCAAAAAAAAAAAATTTTTTCTCCATTTGGTGAGCTGTCTTTTCACTCTGTAAATTGTTTCCTTTGTTGCAAAGAAACTTATTATTTGATACAATCCCATTTGTTGTCTGGCTGTTATTATTACTTTTTTTGTCCAATTAGAATTCTCTTCAGAAAGACCTTGTCTATAGTATGACCTTCAAATGTTTTATTTATTTCAACTTCCAGTAGGTTCAATATTTCTGTATCAATGTTTAGATATTTGATCCATTTTGATTTTACTTTAACATTTGTTGAGAAGTAATGGATCCAGCTTCAGTCTTCCACAAACAGCCCACTTCCCCAGCACCATCAGTTGCATAGCTTGTCTCCAAGGTATGTTTTTGGTCCCTTTGTCTGGGGGGGGAGGGGTGTTTCTTTATCCTTTATTATGTTCTACCAATCCACAAAAGCATATCTGTTTTTGTGCCAGTATCACTAATTTTTTTCACGTTGCTTTTTGTTTGTTTTTGTTTTTTGAGACAGTGTTTCACTATGTAGTTCAGGCTGGCCATACACTCATTGTATAGTCCAGGATGACCTCAAACTCAGGATGATCCTCCTGCCTCAGACTCCCAAGTTCTGGGATTAAAGCGGTACACCACCATGTCTGGCTTCATTGTTGCTTTATAGTATAATTTGACGTCAGGTGTTGTCGTGCCTTTTGGTGTACTCTTACCGATCAAGATTGCTTTTGCTATTCTGGATCTCTGGTTGTATATGGAGTTTAGAATTTTTTATTTATTTCAGTGAAGAATGCTGTTGGTACTCCACTTGGGATTGTTATGAATTTGTGTAACAGTTTGAGGAGTATGGCTATTATGACAAGTTATTTCTGCCTATCCATAAGAGGGAACATCTTTTCCATTTTTGGTGTCTTCTTCAATATTCTTTTGAAGAGTTCCATAGTGTTCTTTTTAGAGGTGGCTCACTTAATTGGTTAGGTTAATTTGAAGGTACTTAATTTCTTTTGATGCTGTCATAAATGGTACTGTTTTCATAAGTTCCTCCTCGAGTTCATTATTAGTATAAATGAATGCTATTAATTTTTTGTATTTATTATATATCTTGCTACATTGCTGAAATTGGTTATTAATTATAAGTATTTTTGATGGAAATCTTTGCATTTCTATGTAATATACAATGTCATCTGCAAATCATGTTAATTTGATATCTTCCTTTCCTATATATGTTCCCCCATTTTTGCTTTCCTGATTGCTCTGACTAAAGCCTCATGTCTTAGAAATTAAACTAAGTGTCAAAATAGATTTCACATAGTGATTTCTACTCCTTACAATTTAAGAAACACTGATATAAATAAGATGTGAAGTTTTCCTCACATTCTAAAGGCACAGCAGGAGTCTTTCTTTATCTAATTTTCTTTCTCAATATTGCCAAGACCAAGGTGTTACTTTAATATTATTGAGGTATGACCATTTTCCTATATAAAAATATGGCTTGTGGAGAATCATCAAATTAATGTTTGTGATCTGAAGAATGAGAGGGGAGAAATCCTAGACAGTCTTCCAATAGAGTTTATTTTAAAGGAATTTTTGCAAAGTCCCCCTTTGTTAAATTTCACTGGGCATTCATTTAACTAGCAAGGCTCAAACCCAAGATAATTTCAGTAGGTCATATGTACTAATATAAACATTATTTTCTTATTAAAAGAAGAAAGAATATTAGCATTCTATTATGGCACACTTATTTCCATTTCTTCATGAAGAAATTTATATATCTAGTATCAATTGAAATGTTTTCTAATGATAAACATAGAATGTGTTTTCATGGATCCAGAAATATGATCATACAGTTTCTTCATATAGCCTAAGGACATATGTCTCATTATGCTCTCTGTAGATCAATTCACTAATCCTTCCAGATATTCTCATATATTTATTCCAGCAAGTTTGCATATGTGAGGGATTTGCCCAAGGAGTGAATGGTTAAACTGTGGGGAAAAGCACATATGTTCTATTAAACAACAAGAAGTTTACATTAGTGAAGCACGGATCTGCCTGTTGTCCTTCCCCTCTCCCCAACAAAACTGCCTAGGCTGAAGAAAGTCCCTTGTCAAAACTGTTTAGCTGTCTTCTCCTCCTTCTCCTTCTCCTTCTTCTCCTCCTCCTATTTTTTGTTTTCCTTTTACACTGATATTCTGAATAAAAACCTGAGAGTTCATGGTTTCAGTGGTGCTTCTGGGAATCTGCTGGACCCTGGCTGTTGTCAGTCGACATGGCCACTGTAGGCTGTTGGTGACTGAACTAAGTCTCGTCACTGATTAATCATCCATTCTCTGTGCTATAGTGGTGATACACTGCGACACATACTAATTGTTTATGCCCAATGAGTAACTTGCACTTTAGGTATTGCAAAGTCATTTTAACTGATGTGCTAGTACTTATCCTGTGTTTTATAATTTTGGGGTAAAAGCACTTCTCTGTTTCACCATAATGAAACTTCTTACACTTCAAGTCATATCCTTTACATTATTATTATGGGATCTCTAACTAAGACCAGAACCTTTCATTGATTATTAAATATTTATTTTCCTATGGCCATTCATATTAAACCAGTTTGTAAACCCTGTTTGGTATAAAGTAATATGTGATTCTAGGAAAATGAAATAATGCTACTCAATGAGTTGATCTTCATAACTATAATTGTAAATATATTAAGTAAGTTTCAACACATAATTCACTACTAGGTAGTACATATTTGTTAGTGGTGAACATAATCCCTAGACACTGTGCTCAAGAGTTATGCCCTATTCATCATGCTTTCAGAATATTAGCTATTACATATCTGTAAAATATTCTACTGGATCCTGAGGAAACATATTTATACTTTTACTTTTTTTTTCTCTGCTCTCCAGCAACAGGGTTGGCAAGCTTGGTGGCCAGTTTAACTACTTTTTAAAAAAGATAATGTTATTGGTCTTAGAAGGAATGATGTATGCAACTTTTTATGGAATTTTTATTTTTACTGGTATATAGTTTTAGTATATAATGATTACATTTCTCATGTACATAACATATATTGATATGTACTTGATACATGTACATAACATATATTAATTTCTTTTTCACATACTTCCTCTCCTTTGTATTCCCTCTCTTTCCATCTGTTGGTTGCTTACCCTTTTTCAAAAAAAAAAAACCATTTTCTGTTTCCTTTTATCTTTTATTTTGCACCTTATTTATATTTTGGGTTTCTCTTATAAGAGAAACCATGTGGTACTTCAGCTTATGTCTGATTTACTTCACTTAATACTGTGGTCTAAAATGGCATCATTTTCCTACACATGACTCAAGTTTATCCTTCTCATTGACTAATAATTTTTTTTTACATGTGTAATGTTTCTTCTTATCATTGGAATTGATGACTGCTGGGATCCACTGGACATGTCAGTTCTTGATTATTGCTTTCATAGAAATCAACGTTGGGGCCGGAGGGTTAGCTGAGTGGTTCTGGCGTCTGCCTTGCAAGCGCAAGGTCCTGAGTTCAATCCCTGGTAACCATATATAATGCTGAGCGTGGAGACACACCCACCAGCAATCAACACCGCATACCACAGTGCCAGACGTGGTGGCTCACGCCTGTAATCCCAGCATTCGGGAGGCAGAGACAAGAGGATTGCTGAGTTCGCGGCGGCTTGCCTGGGCACCATAGTGAGCTCAGGGCCAGCCTGAACTACAAAGCGAGACCCTGTCTCAAAAAGCAAAAAAAAAAAAAAAAAAGAAATCAACGTTGAAGTTTAAAGTCTTGTTCTTGCTATTACCAATTGCTAATTTTCACAAATTAATCTGACTGATGCCAAGTGCCCTTTACAGTTTTTTAGTCTAAGAAAGAAACTCAAATGAAGTTATATTTTCAAGCTACCTCTTCAAAGAGAAATACAAGGGAAATAAATACTTTTGAATTTATTTATCATCACAGTAGTATAATAGCTGTTAAAATTATTTGCAAAAAGTACTTTTTAAATCAATTTTACTGTAGTAATTTTAAGATGCTTTCAAAACAACAATTATGTTACAATCTCAAATATTTACCAAGTATTTAGTCTCATTATTTCCCCATAGCCAAAAGTATAGTCACATTTGGGGGAAATTAGCCCTCTTTTTTTTTTTTTTTCACAGCTGGGTTTGACTATGTACAGTTCAAACATATTTATGATATAATGCCAGTAAACAAATACATATGAATGTTCTTCCCTTGCAACATACTTATGAGAATCAATAACCATGAAAGCAGCATGGCTTCTAATAGTGTCTTGATAATATGCCCAAAGCACCTTTGCTAAACTATTATACTGCTTTAAAAAGTTGCTGTGCTTACTTTATGTTAGTATAGTCAGCAAGACTCTGGTCTCCTTGTAGTATTTAAGCACTAAAGAGTCCCAGTAGTTAATGTAAACAAGAAAACCCAAGCAAGGGAAATTTCATATAATATTTGGCTATAATATGTCCTAAGAGAAGGTATCTACTGAGACTTGTCAGAAAGAATCTATTTACCATTGGTGTCTTTTGCAGTTTTTGCTGGATCTTCAGTTTACAAACTTGATTTGAAAACTTGGTCTTTTCTTGAATATGTAAATAACTAATTTCCTTCTGCTAGAGTACTTCACAGTCTTGCTAAATAGTAAAAAGAATTAAAAACAAACATATACACAAACACACAATATATTTAATGTTGTATTTTTAAACTGGTCTATGAATATACAGAGCATTTTTTTCTTATTCAAAACTTATTTTTCCATAGCTCAAGCAGATCAGAATGCTTTTGTACTTTACCTGTCATGGTTATGAAATTGAGATTTGCTCTTATTAAGTAAGAAATGGAAAGTTTCTCTAACTGTACCCTTAACACAACACAGAACATTTACGTGACAGTTTATGTGGAATTTCCCCACATGAAGCAATTCTTTGACACCAGTTGAGAGTCTTCGATCAAAATGAGTTCTGACATTACCTACAAGAAACACTGTTGTGTCCTGTGTTTAAGGGCCAAGACTGATAAGACTGCCCCTGCCCTCCACTTCAGATACCCAGTGCACATAGTAGGTCCCCAGATAGTCCACAATCTATGTCCAAGTTTGCTACAAATCAGAGTTTAAGCTTGCGGGACTCTAGGAGAACAGTTTACTCACTGTTTGATTGGTTTATGAAGACAAAACCAGTGAGTTATAACAATGAAGACAAAACCAGTGAGTTATAATAATGAAAGGTGTAACTCAAGGATACACTGTCTTTCTGCCTGTCTCTCACCTTCCAGGAACCTCCACGTATTCAGCTACTGTGAAGCTTTCCATAAGCTCTTCTCTAGTTTGGCATAGAGGCTTCATTATGTAGTCATAATTGATTAAAGCACTGGCCCTGGTGACCAACTCACTCTCCAGTCCTTCTCATCTCCCTAGAACCAGGAGAACCAGCTCCACCCGGAAGTTATCCAGGAGACCGAACCACCACTCATCTCTTCACACTCTGATGGATACACTGAAGTGTTTGGAGAGGCAGGAAGAGATAAAATATACATTTCTGACTATATTATGGTAACACAGCACCAGACTGCTTCCCAATTGAGAATCTTCCTGTTCTACATTCCTAAGACCTCAAATGTGTTTCTTCCTCCTTTTATTCTTACGTATTTTTTCCACCTATAAAATAGTTAATGTTTCTAAAAGTCTTGTTGGGCATTAGGGGATGAAACTTGCTATGGAAATCAAATGTTTAGAGCTATTTTTGTCACGTGGTCAGGTCTCTATCTGTGCTATGCTCTAATGTCGTGTCCCTGGATGTCTTTGTGTAAGTAGATTTGTCTGTGTGAAAGCAGGAATTCCTAAGGGAAAGTTAAGCAGCCATACAGACTTAGAGAAAACTCAGCTTCCTTTGACTGATTCTAAATTTAGCTACCTGATTTTGTCCAGATTTAAATAATTAATCACATTATCTATAAAAGTGAAAAAGATATGGGAATTTTTTCACAATGGCTGGTAAATAATATAGTGTGACATAAGTTAACTGTAGCAACTAAGAGACAACTGGGATGTTTCCACTTGACCACTATATTCTTGAGGAAAGATAAAGGAGATTGAAAGGTGGGAGTTGGCTTTACCACAAAGCCAGTAATATGTTTCAAAGCTTTTTCACTATCTACCAAATTTATTTTTCCTGAAGTATTTCTTTTAAAAAGTTTTTAATGGGAAAGCATTTATTGCAATTTACAATTATCAGCAATCATACAGTGACTGTTGTTTCAGATCTGAATCTGTGAGGGTATTTCAGTTTCATGTTAATAATCCCTTTGTAGAAATAGGAAGCTTGGAGAAAGTGTCTTGGGATTGTGATTGACATTTAACTAGGAGAGACTGAACCTTTAACCAGTGGGATGGGAAACCGCTTCTGGGTAGATACTGGAAACTGGAACTGGTGTAGTGGATGGCAGGTGTATTCCAGTGCTGTGAGATCCTGGCCTGCTTGCTTGCTGCTGGGGTGAAATTCTTCCCTCTTTTGAGATGAAAGTAGAAGGAAAAAATAAGCGCTTTGTTTTTTCTTGACATACAGTTCCATCATAGCAAGAGTGAAAATCTTTTCTTTTCATGATATTTGTTATATAATTTTCAAAGGTCTTTGATGGGTATCCCCTTCTCCCCCAAGCCTGTTTCTGCAGTGTATCATGTTGTGTTTCAGTCCATTTGGATTTTCCTAGTTTAAAATATGAAACAAGTGTTTCTTGTTATGATTACTCTGCATAATATCTTCTGGAAAATTTGCGTGTGGAAAAAAATTAAGCAGGAGGATACTAAGGGCCTAATACAACAAGGCTCCTTGTTTAAAAAGATTTTTCTCCTAGTCGTTAAAGTATTTTTTTAATATGCCTAAAAAGCCTTTAAGCAAATAAAAGTGAAATAATGATGGTATCCATCAAGAAGTATCATGGAAACAAGTTTTCATTATTTTTACTGTAATTCTTTATGTCAGAGGTATCTTAAAATTTGGATTACAGTATCAAGGAAACATGACAAATGCCATCACCACAAATCAAATAATTGGGAAAATCAATTCATTTATGGTAGAAGATTGTATAAGCAAATAATCTTTTGCAACCCACTATCAGTGTATTGTGAGCTGAAATGAAAATAGATTACAGAATCTCCAAAATTAAAAATGGATCTGTGTACATATTTCCCAAGTCAGTTTCCTGTCATGGAGTATCTAATCATTCTTACCTCATCTTTATTGCTATTGATGTAAGGGAACATTATCTCAAAGCAACAGATCGATATTATCATAATCTTCTGAAATTTTATCTCTGACTATTGGCATTTGAAAACACTTCTTGGGTCACTAGGTTTCATAATTTCTTTTTTCCCCCAGTTTATTCAATCTTTAGAAGATTAATGACACATTTCAGGAAAAAGAATTCCATAAATATTAATCTCATGAAAACCAATGTTATTTCATATAAACAAATTGGCAGTAAAAGTCAAATATCCTAGTACATATCCATATTTAGTTAACTCAGATAACCCATGTCATCAGTAGCATTTGTTGAAACTATGTATTGCATACCTGTACATATCTTTCCTGACACACCACTGTGTTTGGAATAGTGAAGTGGAGTCTTAAATATATCCCATTCTTCTTCGAGACACACGTGTATCTCAATTTCAACAGGAAAAATATACCATGAAAATAGTTTACAGATAGAAGAAGGATAATTAACATATCGGGAAAGATAGTACATGTCCATTTTTGTATCGTTTTAGACATATTCTTCCAAAGGTCACACATTAGAATTTCTCTAGTCATCAACACTTACATTATAAATTTCTATATTATTTGTATTGAAAGGAGGGAAATTTCACATTACACTCTCATATATATTAAGTAGTATATGTCCAATACAAATCACAATGTATGCATATCCATCTAAGTATGTGGAGAGAAAAAAGGAGTGGAAGAAAAAAGAAATATAAAGCAAGAGTCTTAATTATATTGAAAAATGATTATTGAGCACTTCCTTTTTGAAAGGAACAATACTAAATCACTTCTTAGGTGCCAAGCCCTTTAGTCTTCAGAATATTAGAAAATTCTTTGAGAAGTAGAATATTCAAGCTCCCAGAGGACCATTTCATGGATAATCATTCTGAAACTGAAATAAAGTAACATGTTAGCAAAGGACCATAATTCCCCCAAACTACCAGATGATCAAAATTTTACCCTACCACTCATCTACTATAGTTTGTTTCTTTTAGAAAGTGAATATTTTGAAAAATATTCTAGAGATTACATGGAATTTTGACTTTACCACATGCGAAAAATTTCCTACTTTGTTTTTTATGACCAAAAGTGGGCAAGCTTGTTACAAAATACATTTTGCTCACCCTCATTGTGCGTATATTGTCTCTTTCTATGTATTTATCCCTCTCATTGACTTTCCTTGACAAATTTGGAGCTGCAGTTTCAGGCTTACATGTATGGGGGTAGAGCGTTGTGCTGGTTAAGATAGAAACCTTTAGGAAAAGACACAAACAATAAGATAATATCAGGTAGTGGCTAGAATTATAATTTCTCACTTTTAAGAAGGGAGGTGGTCTGACAAAAAGACTGAAAGGATATCTCGGTCCATGGGATATGTCCTAAACTATGTTAAAAAAAAAAAAAAAGGTCTCGGGGGAGTAATTTACATGCACTACTCAGGAAATGACTGAACATAGAAATAAAACATTTTTTGTATTTATAACCAGCCTACTGCAACAATGTGTGGTGAACTAGAAAATAGCTAAAGGGGAGAAGAAATTCTGTGGATAAAAATATATTCCAAGTAATACACGTATGCACACAAGCATGTAGTTAATACATCATCTTCAATGCTACTTTGTTTTACATTTTTAACTGCTTCTCTTTTGCTCTGTCTCTCACTGTTTCTCCCTCTCAGTTTCTCTGTTTCGCTTTCTTTTTATGTCTCTCTCTCTGAAATAGTGAAGATGCAATTCAGTGCCTCACATGTACTAAACAAGTATCTCTGACAGATTCTTTTAATTGAAAAACATCAAGAAACAGTATATTCATCACTGAGTATATAATTTGTGTGTCACTTTGCATCATGGGCCAACTTTCACATTTAAGCAAGAAATATTTATGAGCGTACCTTAGATTTTTTTCTGTGTTTAGATCCGTGAGCTACTTTAATTTCTGAAAAACATTTCCTTGAAAATCTTCGTGCTTTATTTTTTGTTTGCTATTGATCATTATTTTCAATGCATACAGAAAAGATTATTCTCAGCAAAATTAAATATTGGTTTGACTCTTTATTTTGAGTTATATAATTAAAAAATCAGAGTTATTATTTACTAGCAGCAGCCATTATTTGGATATATAATTTCCCATCCTGTACCACACATCCCACTGGTCAATCTTCATATCACATCTAGACAAAGGTTAATCCATGATAACAACTGAACCTATAGCAGTGGATTAAACTAGCATTCTTCCTGCCATTCTCCACCAGTGGAATGTCAAGTGACACCATCAGAACAGGCTCAGTGTGGGTAGCCACATAAGAAGGATTAGCGAAAGGGATTCAGTTGGTCATGAGCTGAGCAAAGCCATCCCAAACACAGTTTGTTCATAACTGGTCTTCCGCAAGTAGAACCCAAAACAAACTTTTCTGTTATTAGTCTTCATCATATTTGATAAATTAGAAACTTGTGTGCAAACCAGAAAAAAATGTAACTGAAGTAGTTATTCAAGACTGTTCCAATCAGTGCTCCTTAAAGTGTGAGTGGGCCTCAGATCAGCAGCTGAGGTTGACACCTGAAAATTTGGAAAAGTAAAATTTCCATCTTCACTGCAGATCTATCGAATCAAACTCTCTGAAAAAGAGCCTGGAACCTTAGTTTTAACAAGGTTTCAGGGTGAATTCTTATGTACTCTTGAGTTTGAACAGCCCTGTTGTGAAGCAGTACTTTTCAAACTATTCCAGTAGTTTTTGTTTGTTTTGCTAGTAACTGTCAGGCTCACTTGATGCTAAAGACAGAATTTCTGGGAAATGTTCATTTCTATACTTATCCCTAGATAGAACAAATCTGAAGTTCTAAAGTAGGGACAACCACCTGTATGTTACTAAACTCTACACATTCTCCTATCTCATTGTAAAATTGAGATCCAGGGGTATAGAGAAGCATTTTACATTTTTTAGTGGAGAGAGAATCAAAAGACAGGGCAATTAAAACTTCAAACATTTGGACCCTTTCCCAAACATTCTGAGTCATTACCTTTAAGATGTGCCCAGAAAAAGTACAATTTCATTAGATATCATAATTATTACATGAGTTGTCCTTGAATCACAATTTGAGCCTATATGTATATATAGATTAGACAGAGCCTATCTAATCATTCTGTAGAAGAAAAGCAGGCACTGCTTTTTTCCTTCAAGGGAAAAATATTCCTGGAGAAAAGAGAAAGTTTACTTAGTATTTATTTTGTAAAATTTTCAGGTGTCTGAATTAGATTAATGATCCCACATTCTTCTCATTTTCCTACATTCAACCCTTATAGCCAGAAGAAATAACCCCTCTTGGAACATTAGTATTCTGGATGCTGGGAATAATACCGTAGATAAAGTTTTTAACCTCATTCCTGACACAGGGAATACAATCAGAGCATTATAAGTATGCCGGTTTCTGTGCCTCTGGGAGAAAATATAATTTCTGCCTCATCAAGTTTTATTGATAAAACACAGATGTAGTTATATTATTCATATGAGTTTCTGAATTTGCTTTTTGTATTTTTTTTTTACTTTTAAAAACATAATCTTTATGTTCTTATGGGACAAGTAATCATTTGAGATACATTTAAATGAGCAAAGATAAGATTTTAAAGTTTATTTTTATCCCATGATGGAAAATAGAAAATAACAATAAAAAATAATCTGTAGTTCTCTCTAATGGTTACTTGGAGAAGAATTACTTACCTTTTTTCCACAGTGGAAGAAAGAGAATCACCCATAGCGTATTATTGACCTATCTCATGCTACCAATGTAAATGAGGCTTTAAAAATTTAATTCCTGCAGGATGACCTCGATAACAACCCTAGACCCATTCATGCCAGGAGAACAGGAATGTCTGCTACTAATTAAAAAATACTGAGCCACTAACAACCAAATAAAAACTATATGGACTGAAGTTGATTTTTTTATGGATGTAGGAAATATACATCCACTACACATATATTCTGTCCTGTGCTATTAGAAGCTGGTGGAGTATACAGAGAACATAATTAATACCTATTACATAAAGTAAATCAGCATTTTATAGTTTCAGAGAGATCAAACCATTCATACAAATGACAGATCATTATTGTAAAACAGGATCAAACCACCGTATTTATTTCCAACCTTCCCTTTTTAACATTTCATATAATATTTTTATATAAAACCTCTGTAGATATCTTTTCTCATCACATTAATGTGAGTCACCATAATTTTCTTACAACTAGGTAAAATTTTTTACTTTGCTGTTATGCAATATATTTTTGTGAGGAGTGACCACAGAAGGTGCATTTGAGTATTTAAAAATAATCATTTTCCATATATACAAGGTTCTGAGCTTGTATCATCTATTTTTTATATATCTTCTCCATCTTTTCAGTTACATTATACTGACGTAATTCATGTATTTCTGTGAATACTTACTATTTATATATAGAACTTTTCTAGAATATCTTACATGATGAGTCATGAATAGAAGAAGATTGGCAGTGCACAAAAGGCCATGTTAACTACTTTATAATTAACAAATCTAATTTTCCTTTGTGCACATATCTCTTGGTTGCTGAACCACACTTCATGGTGCTGCAGACATCTTCCTTCATGAAGAACCACACTAGATGACATTGGTCCTGCTCTGCAGGCGTGTCTGCTTTGCTGTCATTCATTCATTCACTCATTCACTGACCCGTCATGATGGAGTTTTATGTACTTTGTGACTGAGTGATGTTCAGACAGATGCCTTTCAACCTTGTTGTGACCTTCCTGTCATGTTAAAACCTGAGTGTGACCTGATGGCCCACCCTTCATATTACTGGCACCCTCCTGGTCAGTGCTAACATTTGCTAGAAATACACTAACACTTTACCCGTTTTTCTTGTTATTTTGTATCTTTCTCCAACTTCCAAACTCTATCTAATTTGCACAATTTCACTTTAATTCATACTCTTGCTCCCAGTATTTTGTTATTACCCCTTCTCTTTCCTCTATAGAAAGTAATTCATCTGAATTGCAACAGATTAAAGCATAAAATATTTGCTTATTGTATATTTTTAAAGGGAGAACACAATATAGCCTTTGATTGTGGAAGAGTTTGAAGAGGTAAAAAAATATTTAAAATAGACATTTACATTCAAGTAATGAATTACATCAGTGATGACTGTTAATGAAGGAGAAAGCAATAAACAAGTATTTCTCACTCTTAGGCCCCTGTAACCTGGTACAAATGCATGCCTGGGAAATACTATTATCTTTTCTTCTCCTGTCCTTTCTCACTGGGGTATAATTTATAGTAACTATTGTGATTATGAATTGACATATTTGTTTGAGTGTAGTAATGTAAGAAAGGTTATTAGCAATCATTTTTCTTATATTCTTATTAAAAAATTATAGCCGAGTGTTGTGGCTCACACCTGTAACCCAGCACACAGGCAGCAGAGACAGAAGGATTGCTGAGTTTGAGGCTTGCCTGAACTATATCGTGAGCTCAGGGCCAGCCTGAACTACAAAGCAAGAGCCTGTCCAAAAAAAAAAAACAAAAAAAACAAAGCAAACAAACAAACAAAAAGTTATAGAACATGATTTCCAAACTAAAGATATCAATTGATCTAAACTAGACTGTTCTAAGTGGCCAGATGTTAATTTCATGGAAGCTGGCAATCTTCCTGTAACATTTACTTTTAATTCCTGAGGGAGAAAAATAAGTGTAAAACAGTATCTGGCACATTACAAGGACTAAGAACTCAAAGTTAGTTTTATCACTATTCCCATAATTTTATTATAAACTTGTTGGAAAATGTGTTTTATTCATTGTCTCATGAACGACTTGAATACCTATGAGATGGTCACTGTTATGATCCCTACTTAACAGATAAGGAAGTGGTGAACGGTGGATAACGGCATTTACATCATAAGTCAGTTATGAGAAGCCATGTTGGGATTTGAGCACAAGCTGTATGCTATATTCAGTGAATGTATTCTAAATTTTTATGTATAACATGACTTCAAGAAGGTAAAGTCACATAGAACAAAAGACTTGAAAATAAAATAACCTTAAAATGTGGACAATAACTGAATTTGCATTGAGAGGCTATTAAAGTGTCAGTTTTACTTCTTCCTGCTTTTCGCTGTATTGTTATGTATTCTTGAAAACTGCTGATTGTATTACAGTGAAGCATATACTAATTTTCGCATTAAAAAACTGAAAATTTTATCTGCAAAACATCCAAAGAAATAATGTTCTTTATCCCTATCCTAGTACTGTTTATGAAAAATATATTAAAATATGAATGTGTCATGTTTTTATTTTAAGAAAAATGTGATCAATTTTCAAAGGAGGAGTTGAAATTTATGGTAAGAATAAAAAATGAATGTCAGAATCATATAGTTTTCTTGATCATAAAGAAAAATGAGAAATCAAGAATCAGTGGTTTATAAAAATTCAATTAAATCTTACTCTATATGCCAAATGGTATCCTTCACCCCCCCCCCCCCACGGAATTATAGACCTCAAATACCTTAGCTAGAAATATTCATGGTAATTTAGCACTGAAATTTTCAAAGGAGAACTAAATCTCAAACTAAAATTGAGTAAAATCTGCTAAGGACATCTGGTTCCTAAAAGCCGGGATTTTATGATCAGAATATTCATGGGCGATGTCAGAGTCCAATGCAGGTGCCCTGCCAAGGAGGATGTCGCTGCGCACAGGAAGTGTGCGGAGATCCGCATACACACAGGCACGCTTTTAGACACTGCATTTGCATGACTGCTTTTTCAGTCTTTAGAATGAGAGTTGGCTTCATCCACTGACAACCCTTCACTCTTTCTCCTCAGAGTCCGTAGTCGGGGTCAGTTTCCTTTCTTCCTTCCTTATCATGTGCATTCCATTCATTGGCCATTTATTCAGTTCTGACTCGTCATTAGCATGTAGTGGAGAAAAATTTGAACAATGTAATAGTGAGAAGCACTGTGACACAAATAATGGCAAGTAACTATGAGTGGCACTGCGGTGGTGCGCGGTGTGATGGGCAGTGAAAACAGATCACACGATGCAGCCTTGGGATGGATCGGGGAATATTACTGGGAGGGTGACAAGGTGGTTTTCGTGAGGAGCTGTCACCCCAGTTGAGCTTGTTGGAGGGGTATGTGTGGGCCAGCTGATGGGAGAAAAGGCATATGGGGCAAAACTTAGCAGACAGAGGGAGCGACGTGACCATTCCTAAAACATACAGTTCTGAAATGGAGGGGACAGGATTCCTGATGTTGGCTGAACTATTATAACCCATTGGAACATGCTGTCTTCCATCCCGGGGAAAGGAAAGCAGAAGGACAGGATTTACAATTGGAGCTGTCAGTTTATCAGGCCAGAGCAGGTGTCAGCAGCAAGAAATCAAATCCAGACGGAGTAAAATGAGAAATAGAGAGATGAGCAAAAATGGTAAGTAATGGCCACAGCGAAAGGCCTCCTGAGATTGCACGACAGAACTGCAGCATAAAAATGAAATCCAGACTGTATTAGAGGAAAGGCTGTAAAAAACGCAAGAGCAATTAAAGATCTCTGTGGGTTAGGCACTGCTTCAGTGAGAGATAAAAATAGCAGTGGATTTTCACAGAGAGCAATCTCTGGGACTGATAAGTGTACAATCTACACATTCTACTAAATAAACTTTAGTATAAGAAATATTATTTATCTTACCTATGTTTATCTTATATATGGCAAGGCTAAGGGATCAAAATATTTTGGAAACTCAGAGAAAATAGTCATGAGATTTTTGTCTAAATCATATCCAGTATACAGATATTCCAGCAATTGGACTTTCATCAGCCTATCATATAGAAAGTCCTTTGTGCCTTTAACATTTTACCCTCTCAAAAAATTTTTTCATGGAAATAAGGAAATTCACTTCAATATGTACAGTTAATTGGAACAATTAGTGTCATTAAAATATTTACTTTTCTTATTTATAATAAAGTAGTACATACCCTTTTTAGGAAATGCAAAGATGCAATAAAACTAATATCTACCATATTCTTAATAGTGGTCTGTGCTACACTATATATCCTTTGGTGTGGTTTTATAAAAAAATCAAAATGGCATACACAGCATAACTGAAACCATATAAAATTTGTATAATTTCTTTTATATTGACATTCAAAAGCTTTTTTCTGTCATTAAAATAATATTTCTGAATATAAATTGAAATGTGTTCATGCTGATTAAAATGTGATCTCACTATCAATAACCATTCTCCAAGTGTTGTATGTATGTTATAGCAGAAGAAATGGATCCAATCAAACTCCATTTACATAGGAGATTTTCAAATATAGATTGCTATGTATCCATCTGTGGATCATTATGGAATTACTGAATTAAAAGATATAAAAGGGGAAAATAACCCTAACTTGTTTAAACCATATGTCTATACTGAATTTTATTATTATATAAGGCACAAGTCAAATTTTCAAGTTTGAAGAAATGAAAGGAATTGGCTGGATAACCTGAACTGCATTAATTGTTTAGATTTGTTTCAATATTTAGATAAGGAGGTCAGATGGTTAGAGTAACTTGTAAATTTAACAGATTTGACATATTGCCTTAAAACTTAAAACTACAAGAAAACAAAAATTGATTAAATTGTACAATAACATTTTATTTTGAATTATGCATGCAGATTATTTAAATTTAAGCCTCACAGAAATACTACATGCTAGGATTTTTTAAACTATACTTTTGTAGTAGATAAACTAAGGCTTAGTGTACTATTTATTTTTTGTGGTACCAGGGATTGAACTCGGGCCCTTGTGTGTCCAAGGTTGGCGCAGTACCACTTGAGCTAAATCCCTAGCCCTAGGCGTCATGTATTATTAGTAGTAAAAGATTTGTTTATCAGACACTTATTTCCATGAAATAACCATCCATGGAACAGCTGCAATGGACTAGATGTTATGTTCAATGCTGTGAGTCTGCAGAAGGCTCAAAGACTTATTCCTGAGGTAGAAACACAAAGACCTATCTTCAAGTGGTTACACAAGTGGGTCCACAGGAAGCCGGGAAATGCTTTCAGTCTGGCATGACTAAAGATGTAATCTTTCTAGATTAGTAGGATTTAGTCAGTTGAAACAAACTTGAGTGAATGAAACTCTTTGCAGGGGTGGCTCACTGTGTGGCTCCATGGATGTTGTCTGCTACTTCACTTTTTTATGTAACATATTTAAGTGATAAGTGAAGAGTATTTATGTCCAAGTCATGCAAAGATGCACATGCGCGTGTGCAGGCGCATGCACACACACACAGTAAAGAATTTGTCTAGTATCCATTGTAATAGCATTATAAGAAATATGTCACATGCATAGGAAGTTTATAGCTGACAACATCCCTTGATATTAGAGGTTATTTTGACTCACATTTCAAATGTATTAATGATGCTTTAAGCATTCAAGGTATTAGTGCTTTAGCTCTGCCTTGATTTTACACACGGAGCTATTAAATCCTGAAGCCCATGCACTTTTCATTGCAGAGAGCAGCCTGGACCACATGGGATATATGACAACTGTGAAATGAAATATTCTGTGTCTGGCACAAGCAGAAGGCTCTTCAGCCCGTGGTCAGGACAGGGCTGGACAGATTGCTTATGTCCATTGAATAGTCACTGCAGGAATGAAAACCAGAATAGGAAGAGTTTTGACAAGCATGTGTATGGATGGGGGTGATGTCAGGGGAATCAAGGCATCACAGGTAGATTACATTCATCCAGGGGAAGATTAAATTCTACATTTCTTTCTTTAAGATTTATCATTCCATGTAGTCAATACTTACCTTATTTGTTTAAGCAATTACAGTAGGGTTTTGTTTTCTTACTTGCTGCTAAATGGAGCCTCAGCAATACCAAATGAGATCAATGAAAGCACAGAGGAGAAACTAAGGAAAGTATCCCACGTGCCTAGATGAACAACTCAGAATTGGTGGCAAACGAAGTGAATGGATTAAATTAGGTATTGAGTAAGATATGACTACAAAGGTTGCCTTGATAATCGGTGGGGTCGGATGATGGGACAATGTATCAAAGCAGAGACGAGTATAAAAATAGTAACTTGGGGCTACAAATACCAGGCAATGATATAGGCCAGTAATGAAGCAACTTAAGTTACAGGGAGCAGAGACAGCCTCCAAATTATTAGCAAAACTTGTAGGAATAAGCCTCTGAAGCCACTAAAATGCATGACACTTTCACACTGCAATCTTCTTTATGTCTCTGGATCTCAGAATTCACATTCCTAAAAGACTTCATCCAAAATATTGGGACTGGACTTATGCCTTGACTGCTAGGATGTACACATGTGCTTTAAGGGAAATTGTTTTATCTTGGGATTTTTAGGTGGAACATTATGGTACCTCCTAAGAAGATTGGATTCAATACAGTAGTTTCCCGAAGGGAGACTGAGGCAGATAGAGAAATTTGGATTCTGAAAAAAAATTCAGCAACAGATGTCCAAACAATTCCCTGGTCCAGCAACTTGACCTCTTAATCGTTCATAAAACCTCACTGTTTTAGATTTAAAAGATCATAGCCTTGTCTCAGTCCCTTCGATGATACTGTGAGTGTCATAGGTTTCATAGAGGGGATAAAAAAGCAAGAATTAATATTCTGGACTTATGGCTGAGGAACTTGGCTCTTAGACTTAAATTCTGTTACAAATAATCCCCATGCATCCATGCATGCTGACAGATACGGCACAACACTTTAATCGCCATTGGCTATGGGCCTAATAAAAGAGGGGCAATAAAATCAAATTCTGCTGGGCTCCATTTTTACAGGCAGTATCAAGTCCTGTGAACTTTAATGCCCACTGTCTATTTAGATAGTCATGGCTCAGAGCTGGTATTAAAAGTAGCTAGAAATACTTGTTCAGAAATATTGAAATATATCACAAATTACACTGGAGTATGGGTTCAGTCCAAACTAATCCTATATTGCACTGACCTTTGCAAAATCAGTTCTGTTTTCCTTGGCAGCTTCATTTCCACTCCTTCTCTTTGTCTTATCCCCCTGAAGTTCCACCTTTATTTTATTGTGGTGTCAGGAATCAGTATGAAGTGGCTGTTCGGCCCTAGGTATGTTTGTGTGAATGTGTGTGATAGGTTTTCCTTCTGGTGACCAAAACAAACCTATTTCTCATTCCATTTCCTTTGCAGGCTCATTTTCATTCTAGCACTCTGTATTCCTCAGACACCATCAAATACTTTTCCTTTGTAAAACAATGAATGTATTATTCTGGGCTGTGCTTTTTCTAGGGTTGAAAAGAGAGCTTGGGGTTTTTCTTGTTTCCCTACACAGTAAAAAGAAAATACTCTATTCTAGACACCCACACGTTTGTGTCAAGTAACATGAAAACAACAGCAAAATTAATCATAGGAGAGTGATAAAAGCTACATCTGGCACTTGTTCACAGGGGCGTTGTTTCTAAATTCTGAAGTGGGAAGGATGATTTCTGAGTGAAATGATAATGTGGAACAGAAGCACTGTCTCAGAGAAGACGGAGAATTGCTGAAGAGAATTGCGTTCATTTAAACAGCGAAGTGTTTTTTGACCTTTAGGATTTAGCCAAAAGCTTGAATAACCTCACTTCTGCATCTTTGTGTACAGAGAAGGCACTAATCTCAGCTCCACTTTAATAAAATTTTATCAGATATTTTGCGTGGAGTTTTCCAGGCGCATCTCTCATGCTGTCGACACCCAGCTGTGGCCTATAGTGTAGTCAAATACCAACTTGGCTTCAGATTTTCATGGGAAAGTTCCAAAGAGGGTGTGTTTTATCAGCCAAATAGAATTATGCATTCCCTCAATCTCAGACTAAACCCAATATTAATGGATGGTGTGGTACAGCACATGGCCACGTTTTCCCTTTTCCTAGAGTGTCTTGCTCCACTTTCGACTTCCAAATATGATTTTTTAGCTAGTATCTGAGTCTTATACTTTTGTGTGGTTAAGAAGCAACTTAGGACCTTGAGAAATATATATTCTCACAATATATACTACATTTTCTGACACAGATTATTTTTATGATCACACTGGTAATCTGATTCTGAGGCAGATTGACCTTGAACTACACTTTGAGAAATAATTTTTAAAACTATAGTTTCTTTTGGCTTATTTTTAAGTACTCCAAAGACTTGGCATTCTACTGTACATTTTTAGTCTTTACTCATCTTTTAGAAAGCAGCTTTATTTATTCCATTTTTTAAAATCTTGTGTCCTTAATGCCAGACGTGGTGGCTCACGCCTGTAATCCCAGCACTCAGGAGGCAGAGACAGGAGGATTGCTGAGTTCGCGGCAGCTTGCCTGGGCACCATAGTGAGCTCAGGGCCAGCCTGAACTACAAAGCGAGACCCTGTCTCAAAAAGCAAAAAAAAAAAAAAAAAAAAAAAAAAAAAAAAAAAAAAAAAAAAAAAAAAAAAAAAAAAAAA
>PVIC010010808.1:0-42699 GCA_004025085.1 Thryonomys swinderianus
AGGCAGGCGCCGGAACCACTGAGCTAACCCTCCGGCCCACAATGTCTTTTTTGATGATATGAGTGGTTCACTCACCAGGACAGAAGCATGGTCCAGAAATACAGAAGAGTTAATACCTCAACAGTGACCCTCAGCCAGTGTGAAACAGGTCCATGTCTTTCAGAGGCATCCTTCACATTTCTGAGATGATAACACAAAGAAGGTCTCTGTGTGTGAGACAGGAATCTCAATAATACACACTTACTCTTTATTTCTCTCATAACTTTTTTCATTCTTCCTGCTCTTATACTCCCACTACTGACAATAAAATCTTTTATAAATAAGTAAGCTATATACATAAGGTTTGCTTTAAAGAAGACCAAAATTCTTCTTTCCTGCAAATCTCATGCTGGATTAGGAGAATTTTATTTAAGGGTGAGGTCCATGGCTGCAATTTATGTGAAAGAATTTCAAACTGATTAAGGGTAAGTACATCTCAGAGGGCCAAGGATTTAGGTCAGTAGTTCTAGAATCTGTCTGGCAAGCACAAGCTCCTGAGTTCAATTCCTGGCACCACATACCACAGTGCCAGGCACAGTGGCTCATGCCTGTAATCCCAGCATTTGGGAGGCAGAGGCAGGAGGATTGAGAAGAGTTCAAGACTAGCCAGGGCTACATAGTGAGTTCAGGGCCAGTCTGAACAACAAAAGTGAGACGTTGTCTGAAAAGAATAAAAAGTGAGCCCTCAGATATCTCCATGATTGGAGATTCTAAACAGGTCACAACGTTTCATGGCTCATTCTCCTCTACAGAGTTTTCCTTCCAATCATCTCCCATCTTTAGATCCCCTAATTCACCTGAACTTCACACACTGAGCAGTTCCCCAATAATTTCCTTGATTCCTTAATAACTGGTCTCTAAATCACTTTTTTACTTAATGGATCAAGATTTCAAAGAAGTTGAAATAGCAATGTTTATTTCTAGTATGTTAATGTTCTTTATTGAATACTACTAATAAGGTACCTAAAATGGGAGTTCTTTTTTGATAAAAAAATGCCTAGAAATAGTACACATAAACAATTCATTGTATTTGGTCCAATATTATTTTATTTCCCCTCACCTCCAAGTTAATAGAACTTTTTTTTTCTTTTTTTTGAAACAGGGTCTCACTATGTATTTCAGGCTGTCCCTGAGCTCATGGGAAGCCTCAAATTTAGCAATCTTCCTGGTCCTGCCTCCTGAGTGCTGGGATTACAGGCCTGAATCACCACAACCGGCACTGTGGTATGTGGTACCGATTGCTGGTGGGTGTGAGTCACCATGCCCAGATCCTAAATTCTAATGGAAGATATATTTAGATAAGTCAAGGTCTAGAGTGATTGGGAACAAAACCAAAAAATGGCTGTTCATTTAGGGGTGAAGCAAAAGGTCTTGAGACTTTTAAAGGTGAGACTTTTGAAAGAGCAACTAAACATGCAGTACAAAATATGTTTATCCTTAATTTTAGTAGAACACAGTGGAATGTTTGGGATAATTAGGTGCAACACTACCAAAAATATCATGTCACTGTTATCTCAAATCTAAGAGATCTTGAGTAAGAATAAAAGGAAAGGGTTTCCTTCCTCTTATGATCAGTCCTCTTCTCTCCTCTCTTCTTCTCTATTTTCTTTCATACATTTTTAAATGCAAGTACATTTAACCAAGATAAGCAATAGCTTTAATTCTTCCTAAACATATGCAAACTAAAATGATTAAGTGTAAAATAGAACACACCTTGTACCCCAAGCCAATGAAGATCACACTAATCCCATGTTATTTATTTTGCAGACCTGGTATTGGTAATATTTTTATACTACTATCCCAAATATCAAGGAATAAATGCATCCTACTAAAAAAGCCATAAAGAGAGCATAATAAATGGATTTTATAGATAAGTGAATTATGGTACTTGTGCAAAAGAAGCAGTAAGAGACAGATGACTCAGAAAAATGGAACCCAACCATTGAGCACATAGAAGTGGCTTCAATAGGAAAGAGCATTGCAAGTGAAAAAAGTTTAATATTTTACAACTGAGAGAGCTTGCCAGTACCAAAGCCCAAAGAGAAATAAAAAAGAAGATGGATAATATTATCTGGACATCAGAATTGAACATCAAAGGAGTTCATAAAATTATATTTTGGGAAGTCCAACTATTATGAGTTTCCAATTCCCTACACCAGGCAGTCCCAAAGTTTGGGATACGGCCCTTGTCCCTTTGGTATGCCCTGTGGTAATGGGTGGGTAGGGAATTCTCTCCCTGCTGAAGCTGTCAGTCCTGCATTAGTTCCACCTGGTGATGGGAGAAGTGGGTGAATGTAAATTTATATGATAAATCAATATAACCCTCTCCTGAAGGGGAAGTTCAAGCCTGGTTGGGTTAAGTGCACCACACATACTTCTCATAGCATGCTGTGAGAGCCTGTAAAGAAGATGGAGACTGAGCACACTCTCTCCTGTGGGTAGAGACTTACCTATACCTGACAGGGTGACTCCTGCTCCTTTGGTTTTGACTCCTTCACTCATTCAAAAGCTAACCATATTGGGTACTCATTCTTGCCCCCCCCCCTCCAGGATGAAAGAGAACACAGTAGGACTCTGGGTTCCCATGAGTGGTAACTTGGCTGCAGAAGCCACAGGTGATGGCAGCAGTGTCCTCCTTTTTTCCCAGGGCCCTCAGATTATTGGATTATGCTGGGTGAATCACCACACCAGGAATCCCTTGAAGACACTCCCCCACATACCCAGAGCCAATCTAGAAGATAACATCACAACAAGGTTTCAGCTGGGCTATACTATCCAACCAATCAGGGCTAACCATATTAGATCAGCCAGTCAGATGTAACCACATTGTAGCCATATCTTCTCTCTGTTCTCTCTATAAGTACATGTAACACTTAATAAAAGTAGAAGTGTGTTCCAAAACCTCCCTGTAGTCTGCATGGTGACTCTGCGCCTCACCCTTCCAGTCTGGTGCTCCAAATGTTGCTCCATGGTGATCACCATGGACGACAACACTCTTCCTTACACATTTAATTGATTAATTTGTAGAAATAAAAGCTCAAGGTCATGGCAGAATGCTGCAGATAGAAGGGGCAGTTTTTCATTCTGGGAACATGAAAGGGAAAGTGTTTCATGATGCTTATTTCTTACTGTTACATCGTGGTTTATATGGACTTGGTGCAGTAAACATCTTGTATGATACAGTCTCATTAGATCAGGTTGACATGTAAAATATCAGAACTTTGCAAGGGAGAACATGATTATCTGAGCTCTGAAGATGATCATATATCCTTGAGAAGAATGAGGACAATGACCACATATTCAGTATCACCCAAATTTTAAACATTTATGTGCCAACTGTATATTTTCTGGGAACAGTTATGTTGCTTATAATAGTATTTAATATCTTCCTTAAATAAATTCATTTTAACATCTTAATTATTTACATTACCTATTTATCACTTTTATTCTTAGAAATATCTAAAGAGTTTTATACACTTTTATATAATTTGTGTTAAATATACAAATATTTATATTTTTAAGTAAAAATATTTCCATACATCTGTGGAAGACATGGTAAGAGGACTCAGCCAGAATCCTCGTAGCAAACTCTAGTACCTTGTGAGTCCTACAGCAAAGGATTAATAAACAACAAACAAAATTGGAACCTTAAGAACAAGGCTCACCCTGGGCTCCACTCTTGCTACTCTGAGCAGCAGCAGCAGAAGGCAGCCCAATACTTTGAATTTGTCATACCTTTATTTAGCATCAAGCCTTCACACCATAGTCCTAACATGAGTAAAACAGGGCAATTATCCACAATAATCCCTGTAGTTGGAGATCCTGTAGGGCAGGGCAGACATTCTTAAATATGAATAAGTAAATCCCAGTAAGTAAGTCCTAGCAAATGTTAAGGCCAATAATCCTAGTGCAGTAATCCTTGTGGTTTAAAATCCTTCAGGGTGGGGCAGACATCCACAATAATCCCAGAAGTTGATGGGAAGGGCAGGATAGACATCCTTAAATCTGAGTAAGTCATAAATCCGAGTAAGTTGTCCACAGTTCCCAACATACATTGTCTAAATTGTGTCTAAATTCACCCCACTAACCATCAGTGAAAATCTAGCTTTTCACTGGGAATGCTGTAAGGAATATTAAAAGGGCATAGAATTATAAGTGAAGTTAAAATTTGTCTTATTTATGTGTAAACATGCTAAATTCTAGATGGCTTAATGTAATGTCATTTTTTGTTGACTCATAGAACACTTTTTAATTCTTTAGAATTCAATCAAGATCAGGAATATGATACTTTTACCAACCTTATACAATAAACAGGTAAGTTCCTTGGAATGTGACTTTCTTAGTGATCTTTAGCAAACATCGAAATATACTTTAGTATATGAAATTAAATTCTTTCTTTCAGATTTATTAATTAGGTTCAAGATTTTCAAATTTGGATGGCTATTACTAAAATCTTCAGGATTGTGCTTATTATTAGATTAAAAACAAGTAAAAGTGAGAAAATCTTATTCTGATACTTCCTTAATTTTAGATCTCAAGAATTCTACATAGTATTATTATAGATTATAGATTACAAAGTTTCTGGAGAAGTCCCTGACAGTTTGAAGTAAAAAGTACTAAAATATCTAACAGGATAATATTTACATAATAAAATAATGCCATGTCATATAATATGAAACTGTCACCATTCCTTTGTAAATTTCTTTCAAACTTGAGAGTAGGTTTCTGACAGTGGCAGTACTATATTATTGAAATTTTGATTAACACTGAATTATCTTGTGAAGTTTGGGAAAACTTTCAGGATATGTGGGTAGGTGAATATTAATTTTAGCTACTATATTTTAACATTTTCTAACACTTGTCCTTCCGTTAGACCAGATATTTGAATTTATTTTAAAACAGACCACCTTAGCGCTGTTAAGGCAGATATTGTACTAAAGGCTATTTGGATAGACATGTCTTTAGACCTTAATTTTCACTATTCAGTCACTATCAAGATCAAGTTAAAGATAAAATTATTTAATCTTTAAGATATCTATAGACTCAAATGTTCTCTATCTGAGAAAAATAATGTTATGTCCCATTTAGTTTTAGCACAACTCCTTAATTTAGAAAAATGGGATTTTTTTTTTTTTTTAGGCATAACTGGTTTTGTAGCTCAGGCTGGCCCTGAGCTCACTATGAAGCTCAGGCGAGCCTCAAACTCAGCCAATGGGATAAATATTTTTATTAGCTTAAATTTATGATTAAAACTATGTTAACAGAAGTGATAATACAGATAAAAATTATCTCATTTTGGGTTTTCAGTGTTTTATACGGACGCTGCTACCCTTCTTACTTATGTACTGTGGTCCACTGCTGGAGTTTGAGGTAAAAGAGAAAATGTTCATCTTCTATCCCAAACTTCTGGGCTACATCTGGCTTCAGTATTCCACTTCTTCTCTTTTTTTAAAATCACAGTGCTAATATTATTATCTAGTAGAACAACACTGAATTATAGTAATCATAATCTCTATTAGCAGATAGGGTATATAGATCGCATCTCATATTAAATAAAGACCTGATAGAGCATATTCCTTTAGGAAATGATTATGTTTTTTCTTAAGTAGATGCCACAAGTTTTGCTTCTGTTTTTTTATTTTTCCATTCCAGCATTGTTAACTGAATCGTACGATATTACTTGGTAATCATGTTGGATTGAATAAATAGGTGTGTAATTGTGGATCATTTATTTATGCCCCCAAATGTTTGTAACTGTGAGGAATGCAACAAATATAAAATATTGCTTTGTCTTTGTGGAAAATATAATTGTGTGGAAAAAATTAGATAGACCTGATTCAACTTAATGAATAAACTTTAGAATCAACTAAAATATTTAACATTAAACAAGCAGTAGAAAAAATAAAAGCAGCTATAGAAATCAATATTGGATCTATTTGGAACGTTAATGTGTGAACTGGATAAAACTAGAAATCAGAATTTGAGATCACAATTTTCTTTGAAAATTTAGTGGCTTTTATCTGATATTAATTTATTAGGGAATACAACACAGTGATTTCCAAACTTTAAAAATCCATTCAATGAGATATGCCATTATGACTTTACATTTGTCTTATGACTTGTAACCCTTAAATTCAGAAAAGAATTACACCAATTTTTGACTGAAAGCTATGGTGGATATTAATACACAAGAGATACCAGTGAGTTTGACCTTCTAATGTTAGTGTGTTTTTCAAAATTATAATCCAAAAAAGTGAATTATTGTAACAATTGCTGTTACAATTTTAACTTTCAGAAATTCTACTTACGTTATTTTCAGGGTAATGGGATGAAGTAAAATATATAGTAATTTTTATTTTTCATTCATATACATAAGCTTCATTGTGTATATGTGATATACATATATATATACATATATTCACATGTTTATGGAAACAATTACAGCAAAAATGTTCAAGACAATTATTTATACAGCAAATGGCAAATGTGATAGTACTTAAGCAAATAACATTTATGTATCTATTCATTTAGTAGATTGAAAGAACATTCTTTAACAAAGATGCTGTTAAACTAGAATATATGTAATAGAAAAGGAACTACTTTCATGTTAGACTAGAAAAATATCAAATATATATACTCACTGAATACAGTAAGCAAATATTAATCTTATTTTAAATGATATGAAAACAATACATCAAAAAAGTGATCAGAAATTAAATCCAAAAAGTTTGGAACTACGTGTATAGATTCTCGTGGGGCTTCTGACTTGAAAACGCGATTCAGCATAAAAGTGTTCAGTGAAAAAGAGCACATGTTCCTATGCTTGTCCTTAAATTTACAGAATGTTAAATGTTTAAATTTTTTAAAAAATATGTTTTTCTACAGAATATGAAAATGAGAAGGCATTATAACATTTCCTTGAGAAATATTTTCCTTTCCCTAAATGGAATATTAAATGTGAATAGATTCATCATAAAGTTGTTCACATTTTAGGTTTAAAAAGGAAGGCACTTATTTGGTCTAATCAAAATTAAACTCAGGCTGGAGTTTTAGCTCAGTGGTTTTAGCACCTGCCTCACAAGTGCAAGGTCTCTGGTTAGATCTCGAGTAACCACATGCAACAATACTGGGGGTGGTAACTCTTGCCCACCAGCAATCGGTATCACACACCACAATGCTAGATGTGGTGGCTCATGCCTATAATCCCAGCACTCGGGAGGCAGAGACAGGGGGACTGATGAGTTTGAGGCTTGCCTTAGCTATGTAGTGAACTCAGGACCAGCCTGACTACAAAGCAAGCCCCTGTTTCAAAAATAAATAAATAAACCCGATACCTGAAAAAATAAAAACAAGTTCACCCTAAATTGTCAGGCAGTCTTGAGCAACAAAATGCACTTTGCAAACACGTCATAAACTCTTCCTGAGAAACACCTGATTTAAATGAGTTGAGATTAGATTCCATTCCCGGTGAGATTAGTTATCCTATTTTTTTTCTTTGTAATCTAGAACATTTGAAGATTAATAAATTGAACATTTGTTGTTAAATGTAGAACACATTATCTACTTGGTAAGCTTTTCAACCCGTACTTTGGTCTTTTCAAATTCATTAACTCATACAGTTTGTCAGGTTTTGTTTTTGTTGTTGTTGTTCTAATCACATAAATAAGGAACTGGAGTTAGACACTGATAATGGCTGCATTAACAAAGATTAATGCATATGGAAAAAATTAACTTTTACTTTTTTAAAATGATGAGTTTGTTATCAAAGAAAATACAGAATAATTATGAGGTTAATACAGGTTTTTAAACTGACTACTTTGTACTGAATGGGTTAAAAATGAGTGTTGCAGGGAGAGAAAGCAGACAGACTAGTTAGCAGACCATTATAATACTCCATGTGTGAAATGAGAGAAGGGATTAGAAAAATGATATGCAGAATATGTTGTTTGCCCTTTTGATGTCCGAGAGACACTAAAATGTTTATAATTATGAATTTAAGAACAACATCAAGTTTACAACTGTAGGATTAGGTCTTTCATGATGATCTTTGATCTCTAACTTCCAAATATCTACTGGGAGACACAGATCTGACACAGGAGGGTGACAGCAGCTGTTAATCCTTCCTTGTCCCTCCTGGCCTGGACTTTGCTCATCTCTGTCATACGCCACATCTTATCTCAGTTATTGAAAAGCTATGTTTTCTAGTGAGTCTTCTTTCCTCTTGTCTTTCCAGACTAATTTTTTATTAAATCCTCCATTCCTAGTAACCACTTTGAGAAGGTCATTTTCACTGGCAAGCCCTTGAATGATACATTGGACTATGTACAGTAGAAGACACATGAATATTTTTATGTTCACTTGATATATAAAGAAGACAAGATTTAGTGTCAGTGTACATTTTGCTGAGGTGTACACATCAATGTTATTACTGCGTTGTACAGAAATGAGAAAGACACACAAGACCAAATCCTTATAGAGGCTATGTATACCAATGAGAAAGACTTGAAAGAAATAACCAACTTCACTATTGAATTAGTACTAAGCCAAAACTTACACGAAGAAAAGAATGAGTTCTATTTGGAGGATGAAAGAAATGATAGTTCAAGTCATGTTCCAAAAAATACATGATAAACAAGAGAAAAGAAAGAAGAGTATCCCAGGCAATTGAAATATGATTTGCTTTACATCTCTACGGAAAGAATAAAAATAAAATAGTTTATTTGAGAAAGTGAAATGTGGCCGGTGTGGTTGGAGAATACTGAAGAAAGAGGAAGTGGCTGCAGAGTAGCTCATTGAGGTTAAGAGACTGGACTAGTAGGTCCTGCTAAAATGGGTCTATTAAGTTCTGACCTTACTTGCTACCTAGAGACAAAGCCGCTTCTACCACTTTAAAATGACTGCATCTATTATGGCATCTTCACTACGGGGTCTTCAGCCATAGAAGATAATATTGTAATTTTGTTTTTGAAATAATTTTACCGAGGCCAACTGACTTCTCTATTCTATAGTACAGCACTATTAAGTAAAAGGACCAGGGATTAAAAAGGCAGTGTATTTGATCTAATCAGTGCTACAAAAAATAAACACATATAAGCACAATATTTACATATATCCTTATCTTTTGAATGGAGCTTCATAAACTGAAGTAATTTGTGATTTTTGTCTATGAGCCCTTGACCTTGTAGAAATTACTATATACTTAAATAAAATCTATTATTTAGCAATCAGCAAATGAAATCTTTGGATTGCTTTGTAAATCTTCACCAAGATTTTAGCATTTTTTTCTGTAAACATACATGTATTTTAATAGTGAAATATGTTCATGATTCCAATCCATTGGTCACCTATTTGTGGTAGTAACCCAAGGCACAATGACTAAATCACACTGCCACTCAAGAATCACACATTTCATCTTTTTTTAAAAATGTATTTTATTAGTACGTTTTACATATACATTATTGTTATATGCAACATTGAGAGTTTGTACCAGTACCTGGTACATCTTGGGAATTTTTCCCATTATCCTGCTCTCCCTACAGCCTCCCACCCCCTTATACATAAGCTTTGTTTCCTTTTTCATTTCATCTTTGAATGAAGAGAGAAATGTTATGCTTATCTTCAGAACCTGACTCACAAAATGTGGCTACGTCCCAGAGATGCTTCTAACTTTATCACATATATTAACCCACTTAGTTCTTGTCAGCTTTCCATGGAGAAGACAGTATTATCACAACCACTGTTTAGAGGAGAAAACAAAATTAGAGGAGCTTACTAGCTCTTACAGTGATACTTATAATAATTTGCAGACTGAAATTTAAATGAGGAAATATATTTTAGGATTCAAAATTTCAATTTTCAGTGCTTATTAAAATTTAAAAGTCCACTCTGGTATTTTTAAATGAAAAATATTCAATGACACTTTAACATTTTTGAGTCAGTTTCTTAAACTGACTAGATCAAATTTTTTCCTAGTGAATTTTTCTGGTATGAAAAAATAATAGGCTTTTTTAAAAATATACAACTTGTAGTAGAACTCCATGAAACTGTTCAGTACATCAGTATTTTTATAACTAGGCATATATTAGTATATTCACATAAAGTGATATTATACTAAAATAATTTTCTTTTTGTTTAAACACCCTCTGAACATAATTGAGTAATAATTTTTACACAAAATATCTTTGAACATCTCTGGTGATTTAAACCAAACATTTTTTGATGAAGTGAAGTATAAAATTGACTCTTGGTAGAGTGATCTTAACTGTCTCTTAACTGATGATGAAACAATTTTAAAAAGGAAAAGAAATACCTATGCAAAATTTGTTCTGTATATATTTCTTCAAATGTTGAGATCAAGTAATGTCTGAGCCTAATCAACACCTAATGAACAACTTATTTTTTAAAAATAATAACATTTTAAAATTCTCTAGGATTCTTTTTAAATCTTAAAATGTGTGGGAATTCCACTAGGCACATAAACTTTACTTCTACCCAGACTGTCAAAATGATTTGTTTGTGGAAACCTCTGACAGTCTACAGGCCACCCACTATTTAATAACTCTAATTGTTCTGTGCAGCATCAAGTCCCTTTGTCTAGTTTGGACAGTTTCATTATAGATAGCTCTAAATTCTACTTTCTAACTGTCAATTTAACAAAATGGCCTCAGTGGAAAAATGTTCATCACTATTATAGAAAAGGAGGGATTAAAAAAGAGTCAATGAAATATAGATTTCAAACATGTCATAATGTACTTACATACTTTTAAGTATATAGTTCTTCCTATAACTCAATTTACATATTTCTAAACCTACTTTGGCCTTAATAGTTCTTGTTTTATTTCCTTCTTGTCAATATAAATATAACATCCTCTAAGAACAGACAGCTCCACTGTTGTTAAGGATGTCTTTTGTGAGCTTGGTTTTATGTGAAATCTTTCTATGAGATATTTTGGTGCTCAGAATTTAATTCTAGGCTAACATATCACATATAAGATTGATGGCTATATAAATACTAACCCTCCACCCCCAGTCAATTTTAAAGAGCAACTCAGGTGATAGTAAATAAATAAATAAGAGGTATGGTTTATGTTGGACATTTGGTTGGTACTGTGTCATTCAAAACTCCATTGAACAACAAAATGCACATTGACATATGAATGATGTATAATGCACTATCATTACTTACAGGGTCTTAGAGAAACTTTTTTTTCCCAAGTGATTTGACTTTGTAAAGGAATGACATCACAAGCTTAACAAATACTATTAAAAGACATTTTATGAGGCTTTTTTCCTGCATATTTCTACACATGGACAGACTGTTGTGTGTTCTAAAACCTATATTTACATGACACACTTTTATGGTCCAATGGGCAAACACTACTTAGTTCTAAAATAACATAACCATAATGACTACAGTCAAGACAGCAAGAACACTCCACCATTATTATCTGTATCAGACTACACCAGATGGGATATCTGTGGTGGAATTCTGACAGTGGAGAACACTGAGCAATTATTTCAGGTGTATCTGCGTGCTCTTAGGCACAGGAAACTACATTCAAAATAAGCACTGAATAAGTTCTTTCATTTTTTTTTTTTTTTTCTTTTTGAGACGGGGTCTGGCGTTGTAGTTCAGGCTGGCCCTGAGCTCACTATGGTGCCCAGGCAAGCCGCCGCGAACTCAGCAATCCTCCTGTCTCTTCCTCCCGAGTGCTGGGATTACAGGCGTGAGCCACCATGTCCGGCATTGTGGTATACGGTGTTGATTGCTGGTGGGCGTGTCTCCACGCTCAGCATTATATGTGGTAACCGGGGATCGAACTCAGGTCCTTGCGCTTGCGAGGCAGGCGCCGGAACCACTGAGCTAACCCTCCGGCCCCAAGTTCTTTCATTTTAAGGAATTATTTTATATACATGTTAATGTTAATCTAAATTTAATAGATAACTTGCACAGAATTAATGATAAATTGCATTAAATAGGATTTAGCCAAGTTTCTCTAGATATAAAGACAGCTCCTCAGTCTTTGTGCCTTTGTCTTTTGTGTTGGATAACTCCTCTATTGGAGACATCTTGCTCATTGTAAAATGGGTTGAAGCATCTATGGCCTCTGCTTGAACAGAAGCAAGCACATAACCCTTAGGGTTATGACATTCAAAAATATTTCCTAAGGTGAATTAACTCTTTGATGTACATACTCTTTTAACTTATGATATTATATTGTTTTTCTTTACCAGTATTGATTTCTTGCTAGTGGTCAGATACCAAGTCTATATTTTTCCTTGCACTATGCTTCATATAGAGTGAGTTTGCTGATTGTACATTGCAGTCATGGCTTCAGGAGTAAGCATTTTGCATATATAGCGTTACATCATATATTTGTGTAGACTAAAAGGAAATAAGATGGGAATCATTAAGGCTCAAATAATGCAAGGAAGTGTCTTTAAACGGAGCACCTCAAGCCTTGCAAAACACCCATTGAGCTAGAGGTCTAAGCTAATTCTTGTTTAATGTTAAGAAGAATAACTGAGAAATAATTTATGATAAGAGCTGCTCTCTCTTAGACTCAGTGGATTGTACAGTTGTTTTTTTTGCTTTTGTTTCCAGGAAATTAAGTCGTCAAAAGAAAGAAAGGGAGAAGATTATTTACCATATTGCTGATTATAAACATAAATTGTAATACTAAATAGAAAAAAGAGTTAGAATCTCTGCTTTTGCATCATTGTTAAGTGTCCACCAGTGAGTCTAATTATCATGCTAAGACTGTCAATTCCATCATTATGTGTATTTAGGGACTCATTATTTTAGTTAACCAAAGATTCTGCTTTGCAGAGAATAATCATATACACATGAATTATCAATTTTCAAATTAGAATGTTGTAATAAAACTATTTACTCCTACATTTTTTATCACACTACTTAATATTTTTTCTTTGATAATTTAAAAGGGATTTCAGGACATTTTGTTTGCTTTAGGGTTATCACTGTAAAGCTAAGTTATCATTCATAGCCATGGAGTACTTTCTGATAAGAATTCTAAATAATATAGTACCAGGAAAAATAGCTTTCAACATCCAGTGTTGACACTGAAATATCGATAAGTGCTAAATGAACTGGCAAAAAATGATCTTTATGACCCATTGTCTTATATTCTGTATATTGAACAATATGTACATTACAAACATCCAACAAATGTTTTTACAGGTCATATTTTTATTTATCTATAATTTCCAGGAACTAGGTATAAGTTGTTTTACTCAATGTTTCATAATATATACTAAATAAGTAGAGAAAATGTTACTTTGTATCTTTATTTCAGGAAACTCATGTTTAACAGTAGTAATTGTGATTTCAGTGTTGCAGTAATTTTCTGAATACATGCAATTTTTTTCTTAAGAAAAGTGTTTATAGGATGTCAGATGCCTATCTGCAGGACTAAGGATGGAGCTCAGGGAACCCCACTCGCCTGGCAAGTGTTAGGACTTGAGTTTGAACCCCTGATACCAAGGAAAACAAAACCAAAACTCCAAACTATTTGCTATCTTAAATTTTCTTTATCAAAATAATACTAAATAACTTACTTATTTCACATGCAGTCTTTTCTTAAAGTTCAAGTGTAAAACTTAAACAAAATGCTGATTAACAAGAAAAGAGAATAAATTTGTTTGAATGAGCAAACTCAGTAGCACTTCAAATAAATTTATATTTGAAAGAGATGACACTGAAGAGGCTTGGCCACCTTCTAAATTTACTTTAATTTTCCATTTCTTCTTTTTTATGGTTCTCAAAACTCCTCATATACCGAAAATAAAAGAAGATTGATCCTGCAGTTATAATTCTGTGAATTAGTAGCTAGTTGCTTAGTGAATAGTGTTAGCTTCATATTCTAAAAGATAATTTCAAATCTTGTTGATATTTTATTAAAATTTTCATTAATGTTTCAATCAGTGTTACTAGAGATTAATATTAATTAATTAAAATCATCTCTTGGGAAAATAAACAGACTCTATGTGACTCAAAGTTACACAAGATACAAGATTCAGGCTTTCATAGTAAGCCTTTCCTGGGTTTGTATAGGTTTGGGAGAAAGAGCATGAGAAACATTTAATGGCAATTTACTGAACTTAGCAGTTTAAATGGCCTACCCCAATTTTTGAAGATATTGAATTTCCATAAGGATGATGTCTTTCTCATTAAGTCCAGCTCTTACTGTTTACCGAATGATAAAGGTAATTGTTAATGCTGGATATAGTACTTGTGTCTATGAGTCCATGATACTAATGAGAGTTCTGAGATGAGATCTTTCTGTGCTAAATCCTGATACATCACCCATTATATTAATGTCATAGAAATTGACAATAGTAACCACTAGTATTTTTTCACATAAGTTTTAACATATTATCATAGCAAATGCAGTATGTAAATCAGAAGCATATACTCACCATGGTCTTTGGGTAATTTTGAAGTACAAAAGTGAGGTGCTGGGTACCTCACTTACACAACATGCTGGATCTCCAAGGAGAGACAGGAAAAGGGACTTCAGTAGGAATGGGTGTAGCCTCAGATTATTGGGAACATTTCTTGACAAAGAGACGTGTGATAAATATTAGAAAAACTTAGAACAATAAATATTATTACAAGTAAAATACAGCTTATCCTAACACTTAAATGTTTTATTAACTTCAGTGTTAAACTCACTGCAATACCGGAGGGCAAAATGAGCTTCATTGTCTACCCCATCTTTACCAGGTACAGGATTTTAGTATTTAAAGGAAGATCCAGAACTTATATTTTGGAGCCTTGTGCCATGTTATTAAAATATAAAAGAGAAGTCAGTGGACTGACATTTTTCTATATTTTACTGTAGAAATACATTGGATTACAATCCTTAGTATGATAAATCAGTAAGAAAATGTTGAGTAACTCCAGTACCAAAATAGTCAAATATTTTAAGCTACATACTAAGATGCTTTCAAAGTGAAAAGATATTAGGCTATTTTTAGCAATACAATTACGAGGATACAGGTATTTCATTTATGTATATTTCATTTTGCCAGACAGACACTGTCAAGAACTTTTAATCATACTGAGGTTTCATAAACTTGATCAGGAAAGCAGTATTGTTTTTCCCATTATAAAGACACATCCATTGAGATTTAGAGTACTGAATCATCAAACACCAAACATTTTGCAAACAACAGAACATGGAAGTGACAATTTCAAAATACCCAGGTGGGAATTCTTTAAAGTAACACTTTTTGAAATGTCATCAAATATAATATTTTAAGAAACCGTCCCAATTAAGAAAAGTATTGTCTTTCTATATCATAACATAAGCAGAGTTCCTTTCCTAAAACTCTCATAGTTGTAATTATTGCATTAAGGACGAAACATTCTATAAATCCATGGATCGGTATTCCCATACAAAAGAGGGAAGAAAAAGATCATCTTGCTCAAATCTACCTCAAGAACACATGCAATCCATATGAGGCTTGGGTGATCCAGAGCAGGGGTTCAGCACATTTTCCCTGAGATTGGGTTTCGTTCTGCTAACAGTGTGTTGGCTGAATGCCCACTAGCAAGCAATTAAGACTTTGTGCTTCTCTGCATTTTAGTAGCTCTCCTTATGAAACATGCAGCCACATGGGAGCAGAAGTTTTGCCAGCATGGGTCATGGTCTAGGAGCAGCATCAGGAGAGCTGCTATGCTCTAAGGACTCATAGTCTTCTGGGAAGTTGGAAAGAGGATGGATGATTGATTATCTATGCCTGTGAAAGAAGATCATGAGAGGAATCTTTGAGAAATGGAACCACAGGGAGATATCAAAAGTACAGTTAGGAGAAGAAAGCAAGTGCAACCAAAAAATCCTAAGAAAAAAGAGGTAAATCAAATTGTAAACATTAAGGAGCCAATACCTTAACTTTTAAAAAAGCAAAAATCTATAGATTGTGATGAGAACTCTTTAGCATTGAATTTGAATGATACCTTTCTTATTTTTCAAAAGCAACACACAACTGATGATGAGCACTTAAAGTGAACTGTACTAAAGGCTGAGGGAAATGAAAATGAATGAGCTGTCCTCGTGAAGGCTCAGGGAAGAGTGACAGTAGAGGCCCGAGGCAGGCTGCCCTCCTTGGCAAACAAGCCCCACCTGGAGAGAGCAGCGCCCACAGCTTCCCCGTCTTGTCTTATTTTATTTCAGTTTGGATCTGGAAAGCATCATCATTGGGTTTGGCCTGAGATGCATTGCCTAAAACAATTAGAAAACTTTATACAAAGATAGAATATCTTCTTGGAAAGGGTAAACCTTTAACATCATGAAATGAAACAGGCTAAGTCAGTGGTTTCCAGTCTGACTGTGTTAGATCTCTTTGGCATGATTGTACAGTATGGGTTTCTGCTTTCTGCTCCTGGAAACTCCAATTAAGTTAATATAACTAGGTATATTCTCAAGATGTAAAGATGGTCATAAACAATTCTGACAGCTGAAACACAAAAGCAAAATTTCCCCCCGACGATAGATAACTAGATTAAAATTCAGTGACGAATCACTGTCTTATCAACTCTATATTGTATATAATCTGCAAAAACTCAAAAGTACAGAAGACTGCCCTTTAAATTATTAAAATGCCTCTTATGGTACATGTTCATATTTACCAAGCAATCAAATGGGTCCATAGGAAATAAAGCCATACACATTATTTTCAGAGATGGCTTTATTATATTCACTGAAACAATGTATATAATTCATAATTTATAACTTATTATTTGGAAATTTGAGCATTAACCAAGTATAGCTCAAGTACTCATGTCTGTCCTGACTACGATTCTTGGATGATGTGCAAAAAATACAAATTTGTGAAAATTACAGCCTAAATAAGAAATATTTCTCAAAATTTTCTAACGTAGTCAAAGATCTGAGTCATAACAATTCTCTGACTTGACACATTGGTTTTTTTGAGGACAGATAAGTCTTTAAGTAAAATTTTATGCAAATACGTAATGAACCAGCTTAATGCAGGGAAAGTACACCACTGTACAATTTTATTTCCAAATAAATTCTCACAAATGCAACCTTATAGTGATTCCAACAGATGTATGAGATTAACCCCTGTTTAGATATTCATCCAAGTTACATGTCCCTTAGGCAAGTTAAGGAATTATATAGATCTGGCTGAGTGAAGCCCCTAGGTTACAACAGTGGGGCATAGCCAGGGACAAAAAGAACATGGTTGCATTTGTCAAGCCTGATGTAGTTTAAATCTATAAGCTTTATTCCCTGATTAAATTACCTTGAAGAACTTAGTGACCCCATTTTAGTTTTCTTCCCGTGGTTTATAAAGTAAGAATAATTGGCTAAGATGAATCTTTTCTATCATGATGGGCACAGTGTTTATTTTCTTGCTTTATTATAAGAGGAGCTAGGTAGAAATTTTGGAAATTGCTCCATCTCCTTCATGCCGACTCGGAGGTGACAGTTGTCAATTTGCTACATTAAATGCACTCCCTGTGATACAAACAAATAATAATAAGCTTCCATGAGCAAGAAATTGCTAGGACTTCTACCATGAAACTGAGGAGAATACTAGTCACTTCTAAATTCTCAAATATGTGAGTCACACCTTAGTTTATAATAATTATTTACCATGGTCTTCAGATATGTTTATTTATTAATGGTCACAGAAGGTATGATTTGTCACAAATCACTGCATTTTCAATATGCTCAGAAAAACATATACCTCTAGACAGATGAACCTGTAGTTTGGCAAAGGAAAAAAGTAACAGCCTCTAATTAAAGTACAGAAGTGTATGTGTGTATTGTGTGTGTGTGTTTGTGTGCATGCACATGCATGCCAGTACATACATTCCTCAGGAATTGCTGGAAAAATAACAATAATAAGAACTAAAAATGGCTAATATCTCAGACATCATAATTCTCTTACATTTTTTATTATTATTTTTAAATTCTTGCAGGGTAAAAGAAAGAATATTTTATCCCACAATGCTTACTACATACTATTTCTAAGGGAAGTACCTCAGTGATATGTGGTGCATTTATAGTTTTTGATAAACTTGCCATTTTTTCTAAGACATACATGCCATATCAAATAAAAACCAAAGAAATTGAAATAATTAAATTTCCTTTAGGTAGGACGCTATTACTTGTGTAAGCAGTATTGCAGTATTGAGAGAAAACTCTCCTAAATTCTGGACTCTTCAACCACACCACACGATTTTGCAAGCACCCTTTTCAGCCGGCCCAGTGTTTTACTTTGGCAAGGAAAGCTTTGTAGAAATATTTGCAATATTTTGTGCTAATCCCTGCACAAGTCACTTTGGTGTGGCAAATATTTGTTCTAGCCGACTTTGCTACAGTAACAGAGTGCATCAATCTGCTGTTTTAACCTTTTGAAATTCATCCTTGTATCTTCTGGAAGGAAACAATCATTGATGAAATCGTTTAAGTTTTCAACTTCTTTGCGCTAAGGTGCCTGGAAGAGAAAGCAGCACACCATCTCGGGGGAATATATTAAAGGGAATTGAGTGGATCTCTGCTTACTTTCTTGGCTCACTGCTTTATGGATATGAGGAACCAAAAAAGTAAATGGTGGTCAACAAGAACAAACACATTTATTAGAGCAGTTAGAAAAGACTGTTTTGATATTTGCCAAGTTCCTTCTCAATAACATGTTTGGCAGCTACCAAATGACATGGCCTGCCCAGAGTTGATTTTGATGAAGCCTCTGGGATGTGTTAAAAGTAAACCAGAGCAAATCACGTACTGGAAAGCATAACTCAATCAAGGAAAAATGTATGATTAAGGGTGACATGGGTAAGGAAAGCTTTGCCAGAGCTCAGAGTAAATATTTGTATCAGTGTGAAGAGAAAGCTTTGTGACGCTGATGTCAACCAGCTGGAATTTTCATTGTTTATAAACTTTTGTTGTTAGAGTCGAATTCTGGCAGAAAAGGTACCAAGGAAAGAACAGTTTCCCAGCATGAAAGTTAAAACTGCGATAAGGCAGCTTGACCAGAAATGAATGCAATGATGCAAAGTGTCAGCTACTTTTCTTTTCCAGACTTTTCTTGCCAAGAAACAACCTCCTTGCCTTAAATCCCACTTTGACAAAATTCATTAGGATTAGCAAAAATTTTTGTTCTATGCTATATGGATTTTATGACATTTTTTTCCTTAGAGAGATGGTCATAAAACATGAGAGAATCTAAATGGGTCATTGTTAGTTTTTTATATAAATAATATTGCTGTATGAGTCAGATGTGATTGAAAATAAATGACTTAGAATTGATCCCAATATTTTGAATAATGTTTGACTTTATGCCACTTTTTTAACCTTGTATTAGATAATTGCATATTTAAAGTTCATCAGTTGAGTAAATTAAAGAACTGGGCATATAATTTAACTTATTAACAAATTTTACAAAGAGATCAATATTTTTCTTCTAAACTGTTTTGTTACAAGTTTTAGAATAGGAGAAGGAGCCAAAAATTATAAATCAAACAATATCACAAATATATGCAGTTGCATAAAATTTACAGTAGTTCACAACAAATAATTCAAGTTTTAGGGAAAGAGAGACTGTTGGAAACCAATTTTCTTTTTTTTTTTTAGTTGAATTCTTTATTGGTACATTTTACATACAGCTCACAATCACACCCAACATAGGGAAATTTGTATCAGTGTACGACATGGGTTAATTCTCATTTTTACCCATATCCCACAACCCCCCACCCACTGTATATATGTGCTTTCTTTTTCTTTTCAAGTCATATTTATTCTTTCCCCTCATTACTTTCTCCTGCCACATTCCCTTTGACTATTTCATATTTCACAAAATCTATCACACATTCTAGAACTCATTTACATCTACAAGTTCTCATACCAAAGAAAAGATACAGCATTCACATATCTGATCTATTTATTTCACTTATTAGTGTGTCCTCAAGGTGTGTCCATTTGCACATAAATGAATGAAGCTCTTGTCCTTTATGACAGCGTACTACTCCATTTTATAAAAAAGAAACACCCCATCTTCCTTATCCAGTCTCCAGTTGATGGGCATCTGGGTTTGGAAACTAATTCTTAACACTTAGTGCTCCTTTGGAAAATATGCGTAAAGATAGTGTTCATACTGGCAAAAAAGTACACACCAAACTTAGCTATTTTCCAAATGAATTTCTGCCAAAGCACTACTCTGTAGCATAGATTCTCTGACAAGAGATCCTGGCTTCTTCTCAAGATAGTCTCAGTGATCCAACCTGGTCCACTTTTACTGAGTGCTGTGTATTGAAATTCATTGAATAAGAAATAAAGAGATCTCAGAATTCCTAGGATGTTATCCTATCTTTTCATAGCTTTATGTCTTAAATATAGTTCAATATGATTGGCCTAAGGCACAAGCAGAAAAAGTATATTGATATAGCGCATCTGCAAATGCTGCATCGTATCCATCCAGGAGACCAAACTAGAGAAGGCTTCAATTTTCCAACTCCAATTTCCAGGGAAATGAAGGGTCTGGCTATCCATCATAGGGCAGAAATAGGGGCATAACTACATTACCCAAATTCACTAAGAATAGAAACCAACGCCCTGTTGCTGTAATTAAGAAATCTTCTCATCCAGTTTTGGAGCATTAGAGATCCTTTCCTTGGATCGTTAACTAATTCCAATTTAGAGTGCTTTTTTGATAAGGAGTTGTGTAAACTAATAAGTGAGTTGGATATAAAAACTTTTCATTAGGACTGTCTGAGTTACAAAGTCCAGTTTGCAACAGTCTCTGGATTACACTGTCAGAGGAAAGAACCTTTTGGTTGGACTTTGTCTGGAGCATCATGCTGATGGCATGTTTTGAAGAGCCAAAGAAGTGAGAGTGACATCTTCAGAGTTCACATATTTCCACCCACTTCAGTATCCACCCAGCATATGTAGCTGAAAGAAATGCACAAAACAACACCAGCAGAGCTAGAAATCCTACCAAGTGGGAGCCTTGGCCTCAGACACATATAGGCTTCAGTCATATTAAATCACATAGAGGTGTAGGAGAGGCCAACCTGCTACTGAGTTATTTCTTTTTTATCCCCTTTCTACCTCTCAATGACAGGACATTCTCTAGGTCATTTGCAGTGTGGATTGGGACCCTCTGCCATTATATTTTAATTAAATGGTCAGATTATTAATGCGTGAAAATCAGTCAGTGCAAATGCTGAGCTAACCATTTTTCATACATAATGTGTCCATATCAACATTATAACAGCCATCTACTGAAGATTGACATGGTCACTTTCAAAGAAGAAACCCTGATGAATATTTGAGTTAAAGATTCCTGGGCTCCTCTTAGGGGACTGAGACGCCAGGCAGGTCTCATTGTTGACCTTTTCTCCCCCTGCTGTGTGGTCATAAAGATGCACTTAGCCTCTCTGTTTATGGGACCATTTTATAGCTTCAACAGTGGAAATTATTAGTCACACAGTTCTGGAATGCTAAAATGCTTTCACCATTTTGTTAAAAAGGGAGAGGACTCACAATATATTTTAAGGGAAATTGTCCCCATGCTGAAATGCTACCTATTTCCCCAAGTTTATTATCTCTTCCTAGGAATAACTACTTTTTTGCGTTTGGGAATCCTGATCTCACATTCAAATTAAGCGACAGAAGAGAGAAGTAACAATATAGTTTTTCCTATTGTCTAAGTATATTTGATTGGTTCAAGTTAAGTAAGTCAGAGTTGTTTCTAGAAATTTGAGATTAAAAACAATCTCAGCTTAATTTGAATAGTCTTTTGTGTGGAGGAGAGCCCATGGGTGCATTCAGAACCCAGAAGGAGACAGTGCTATCTCCTGTAGCAGGACCATGGAGTGGTGTGGTGAGTGGAGATCCACAGAAAACAGAGTTGGTTCTTCCAACCCAGTGACCAGCTAAGATATGTCCAGCTAACCCCTCTTCAAGAACAACTCTAATTCCCTATAACCAAGGACTTTCTTCTATTCAGGTTGGTTCAGTTTTGTGTCTGTTGGGTACAGCAATAAATAAAGACTTATCTCTCACAACCACTTCTCTCCAAAAAAGGAGAAGAGCATTTACTGAGAGATTAGTTTACACTAGGCTGCTTGTATTCACTCTCTTATGCAGTCTTTTTGGCAGTTCTAGAAATGTAGCCTTCTTACCATTTTAAAGATTTAGAAACTAAAGATCACAGAAGTTAATGTGTCCAAGGTAATGCCATCTTTCACATCAGATTCAGGACAAAGTCTTTATTTATAGTGTACATGTACAATCTGAAACTTTGTTGATGAAGAAAAACTCTCACATGACTAGACAATATAATAAGATTATGATCATCATATGTTCTTCGTGGTTACACATGAAGAACTATCAATGCGGGATGGAATACTGCTGTAATTTGAATTTAAATGTCTTCTGAACGTCCATGTGTTGGAGACTTTGTCGCCAGCCTGAAGCATTGTTGGGAGGATTTCAGAAACTGTAGGATTTGAGACTTAATGGGAAGTTTTCAGGTCTTGGGGGATGTGCCCTAAAATTGGTTTGTACATCTCAGATTTCTCCTTCTTCCTCTCACTCCCTGCACCATGATAGACTCAAAAGTGATGACTACAGTTGATCATGAATAGAAAACTTTAAAATGCAAGTGAAAATAATTCCTTTCTCTTTGTTAGTTGATTACCGCAGGTACTTTTTGTTTTAAACAGTAATAAAAATCTGACTAACACCTACCAAAGGAAAGTGCATCCATTGAAATTCTTTGGGTTATAAGTGAAAGAAAATGAAACTAGCTTATTGATTCAGGACCTCCAATACCTAAAGGTTAGTCTTGCTTCATTCCCACTAGATCTAGGGCTCAAATGCCTCACCAGAACTCCATTTGAGTGCATCTTGACTCAGATGTTTTTATTATTGGTTTGACTCTTAGTCACAATTCCTACACATAATGGCCTGAGGAATGTTTCCATCAGTTCTGTTCAGCAAATAGGTACCTCAGGATTGTGAAAGAACTTTTCTTACGTAGACTGTGAACTTTTCTCACGTAGACAGTGAACTTTTCTCCCACAGACACAGAGCTGAGGAAATAGCCAATTATTGGTCTTTGAAAATGACAGAAAGTGGTTTGAGGAAAAAAAAATGCAGGCATTGGTCAAATGCCCTAGGTCAGAGTCAGGTATGCAGGTCCCAGGTGGCACATCTCTGTGGCTACCTGGGCAATGACACTGCAGTGCATCAAGAGAGACTTCTAGTGGGATTGTTGTATGGCAGAATGATCCTGGGGTACCTGACTATGTCAAACTCATAAAAGGTACTGACAGAAGATGTAGTGAAAGCATAAAATCAACAGGCAAAGTCTTAAATAAAAGTCCTGGAATGTAATCTGATTGCTCAGATTTGTTTTTTTCTGCTCATTTTTTTTAATAGGGTCATACTTTGTAATTCAGGGTGGCCCTGAGCTCACTATGTAATCCACACAACCCTCAGTCTCAGCAATCCTCCTGCCTCTACCTCCTAAGTGCTAGGATTACCGATGTGAGCCCTTACACTCAGTACTGTGGTATGTGGTACTGAGTGCTGGTGGTCATGAATTACCACGCCCACTATTGTTGTATGAGGTTACTGAGGATTGAACCAGGGACCTTGTGCTTGCTAGTCAGGTGTGGAACCACTGAGCTAAATCTCTGGCCCTTTCTGTTCTTTCTTGACCCAATTTTTATTGTAAGAGGAGTAGATTATGATGATTGTCTAGTCTTGCTTCTGAGGAAACATCTAGGATTAATTCTGGGATCAACATCATTAACCATAGAAAGAGGGAGACTTGAGAACTTCTGGCACTACCCAAACATAGTTGATAAAACTGTCCAGGCAGAAGCCACCAATTGACTATGTAAGGCTTCATGGAAAATTTATGACTTGAGATGTGAGGACCTATTCTAAGAATAATATTGCTGGATTCTGAAGAGGAATGCAAAATGAATAATATCTACTGAGCTTTTACCTTGTGACATTTTGTGAAGAACCTAAAATATATCAATTTTTTGCTTAATATGCTTGATGATATTATCATCTGTAAATGAAGAAGTTAACTTGTTTTGTATGTTTCTAAGACAGGAATAGAATAATAACATATGTTATTTTCTTTTCATGATACATATAGCAAATTTCATTTCTTATACATTCAGCCATTAACATCTCAAATTATGCATAAAACATTAGGCTTCCAGAATTGTAGGACTAGATCTCATATACCACAGCAAATCAAAGGTAAACAAAAGAAGATCTTCAAGAACGTTTCCTTCATGAAACTTATAAGAACCATGTCCTTGAACCATGATAGTAGGTTTCGAGATTCAGGAGCCTGAAATCTCTCTGTGAAGGCTCAGGAGATGTTTGTTGTTTAACTGGCTTAGGATCCTTTAAATGTTTTTCATATATATTAGTTACACTCTATGTAATAATTTTGTTTGCTCAGGGTACAACTTGCCTTGAATGAAATAAGGAAAGTTTCAAACTTCCATTAATTTCTTTGGAGGATATCAATATCACAGTCCAAATTCAAGGTTAGGAAAAAAAAAAAGATCCCCTCTGTTGTTATTTTTCCTAGTATAATTTTGTTGTTATTAAAATGAATCTTATAATTCTTAAAATATTTTTTGTATTATCAATACTTTCAATGCTCTAAAATCAAATCAACTTTCAATTTACCTATTAAGGAGAGTATTCTTCTACCCATAGTAGTGGCAGCCTTTATCACTAGTTACTTTTATGATTTTTTGTTTCTTTTAGGTATTAAAGGGATTATTATACAAAACTATATTTCAGTATATGTTACAACTGTAATTTCCAATTTGTTTCTTACACAAATTCTCCTTAGGAAACCTAAGCCATAGCAGCAGACACTTCACATTAATTTTCTTTTTCTCCCTTGAAATCTTACAAAATTGATTTCATCTGTGCAGCCAAACCCTTCTTACTCTCTCCTGGTGAATGCAAAAGAGGTAATGCCCCTTTAAGAAACCATAGTAACGCATAGACAGTTTATGTAGGTGAGACAGGTGATGCGAGAGATGCAGGTTACACAGACCAATCATACATTGCTAAATGCTGCTTCTACCCTTGCATCCCATCATATCTCGCCGTAAACACTGTGCCCGCCCTCTCATCCAATCACATCCCAAGGCACTCTTTGTGAATGACGGTAACCTCCGTGAAATGCTAATTAATAAAGACGATTACCAACCATGCAGAGTCCCAGTTGCCATATTAATTCTGCATCACTGCTCACCTTCTCAAAGCCACCGGATTAGGGAGACGACAAGGTAGCCGGACCAGGGCAGATTACACATTTGCCCTTTGATGAATACAGTAACTGAGTACCTGCAGTCTCTAAATTCAGTGGCATAATTTCTACCTTGAGGGTCAAAGGATGGCCATCATCATCAAAGTTGACTTGCTGATGGAAGAGAGATCTGTGCAACAATGAATGCCTGTCAGGGTCTCAGCAGTGTGAAAATTACCAGGGCAGGAGACCAAAAATGAATTGTGCCCTTTGAGAGACCTGGGCTAAGGAAAAATACGACCTGGAAAGTCAATGCAGTTGAGGGCGTAGTGCTGCTGGTGTGAGGATATCTGCAAAGCAGCAGAGACGATAACATACACAGCAATAACATTTAATACCTTGGCAATATTTGTTGATTCTTCCATGTGTGATTGCAAATCCCACAGAGGCAGTTTTGTTCATTGCTGTAGCCTCATTTTCTGATCTGGGTGAGATATTAAAAAACAAACAAACAAACAAAAAACTTCCTGGAAGATGAGAGAGTCCCATAGCAAGAGATGTTCTAGTTGCACTTAGATCTCAGAAAACTTGGTGACCACGATAACCTGCAAGATTCCATCCAACTGCAGCATTCAGTGCTACTTACGACAGAATCAGAGACTCACCATGTAGATGGGTTTCTCTAGAGAAGCCAGCAAGTGGATGGTACTGGAGAAGCAAGCAAGGCCTGGCAGGTGGCCGGGGAGGCGGGGTCTGTGCCAACACTGCAGCCCTTGGTGGCATCAGCATTGCTTCCTTATGCCACTAGTGCCAGGAGTGGAGCCTGGGGCGCAGCTGACTGTCAGAGCCGCGGAATATGTCCATCCTTTAGCCATAGAGCCGTGTTCCATATTCCCAGCAGCAGTATAGGAGACTGTTTCCAAAACAAAGAAAATGAAAAAAAAAATTAAAAATCACCTTAATCATCTGGGAAGCTAAAAGGAAAAAAAAATACACAATGAAAGTAAAAGTAAGCAAATGGAAAGCATGGATATGTACTGGGAATAAGAGTTGAGGTGGGAGTAGTAAATCAGAAGCAAATGGGAGTGCTGTGCTGGGTTTTCCCTTGCACTCTTCACTGAACTCTCCTTAAAACTTCTTACTTCGTAACTGAGCAATGTGGTAAGCACCTGAAATGGCTTTATTATTAAAATCCATGGTTGTTAAAACCTACTAGTCTGCAAAGAAAATCTAAATATAAGCCTGTTAGAAATGAATGTTTATAAGATTGTAATTCCTTAAATGGTTATGAAGGTATAATTCTTTCCTAGGGGCCAACTTTTCCTCCCTCTGGGCAGAGACATGTGTCCCCGGGGAGCCAAACAAACCTGGGCAGGCTGAGCCCTGAAGCCCAGCAAGGGACAAGCGGCCTGTGGAGGGCTCCAGCTCCCATCTGGAGCAGCTCATCCTCACAGAGAAGCCGGCTCCTTCCCTCTCTTTAAACACAGCTCCATGTCAAGCTGGATTCAGAACATGGAGAAGGCTCGAGCTGTAGTGACTCAGGAAGCATTACAAATGTATCAAATATCTCCAAGGATCCAGTTATCTATCTCTGCCCTATTGGAGGAAACATAAAAAAAAAAAAAAAAAAAAACAAAGACATCAAGTGGTGATTATCTTTTTCAAAGCTTCTAATATAAACTCTGGACCCATTCCCCTCTCTCCACAATTAATAACCACAGGTTTTAGAGCTGCAAAGCATTATTTTTAAAGAGCCATGACTGTCTGCCACTAAAACTTTAGAAAAAAAAAATAGCTTCCATTTCAGACCTTCTAATTAATCTTCTCAAAACACATATATTTGAAGTACAGGATTTGAAAATCTGGCCCTCACTGGCCTGTTATTTCTCCATGGATTTTATTTCTGAGTAGCTGAGGATAAAATGTATCAGAGACTTAAGGCGAGCGGACAACGATTAACTAGGTCCAATGGAATTAAAAGGCCAAAATGTCTCTCTCTCTATCTCTGCCTCCTCTGTCCCTGTCTCTGTTTCTGTCTTTGTCTCTGTCTCTGCTCTGTCCCTATCCCTGTCTCTGTCCCTGTCTCTGCTCTGTCTCTCCCTATCTTCATTATCCACCAAAGAGGCAGGTCACAGAGTGAGTACAGGCCCTTTTCCTGCCTGTGGCAGAGGCCAGACTGCCCCTCTCAGATTCCATGCATTAGTGCAGACGGGCCACAGGCACTGAGGGAAAGGGTGCCGGACCTCAGATCGGCTCAGGAAAGCGCAGGCACCGTGTGGTAACAGCTCTCAGTCATTATGACCTGGGCTCTATTCAAACCAGTGACCTAGAAATGAAGGGCTCCAAATCCCATTACTAATTCCCAGAGCCATCAAGTCTCCCTATGGCCTGGATCTTGTCCTGAAACCCAGGTCTCCTGTTGAAATAGCATTAGACAGTGGCCACCGCATTGGCAGGCAAGGGTTTTAAAAATAAAAGGGGGAGGGAGGCAAACACGCACACGCAGAGTTGGCCTTAATTACCACTTCAAACTTGTCCAGTTCCTTTAAACCTAAAAACCTGAACCTTCTTTAAGTCAAATGCTTGCCAGGAAGTCCAAGAATGGTGTTCAAACACACACACAGCTTCTATTTTCATTTGAATAGTGAAAATGCACATTCCACCTCCCGAACTGAGGGTAATGAGAGGAAACCAAATGAGAGGAAGTTGTTGAAAAGGAAAGAAAGAGATTAAATGAGTATTGCAAGGACGAGAAGAACATTTACTGCCAAAGTAAGAAAAGGAACTAAATGAAAACCCCCCCTTAAACAGCTTTTCTCCTCACTTATTATCTCTGTTTCCTTCTCTGCAGCCCTTTCATCAGAGAGAGATGATTATTTCTTCCGTTAAAGAAAAAAAATAGGATTTTTGTGAGTTAGGTGAAATCCTACAAAGCAAGTCGGATTAAAACCGTCACGCGAAGTTCCGGCCTGTGCTTTAAGCAAAAAGCTCCAACTTCCCAGACAGTCCTGTAGATGGAGCTACACTCTGCAATTCTAAGATTGCTGCCTCAACAATGAAGCAATTGTTTCCTGTGTCCACTTAGCAATTCCTCCCTCTCTTTTGGTTCTTTCTGGTTGCATGTTCTATTTATTTTAATGTATACCTTTGTGTAAAGCCTGTCTCTGAGTGGTTAGATACCCCGTTGATATGTGGCCTTCAAAGGGGAAAAAGGAGTGCAGCCTATTCCCATGACATCCGAAGGCTTTGTAGCGCCAGAAAACCCTTCTCAGGAACACCTAATCCTTGGGCTCCTTCCAAGTACCACAATCTCTCTGTACGACTGACATGGGCCACGTGGGACCCTTGAGAGTTTTAGGTGTGTCTCTCTGAAGTCAGCCTCGGCCAAGCATGAGGCAAATGTGCCCGACCAAAGAAAATAAATTATGTGGACTCCAATTTTCAGCAGTTATGAAGTATTGAATTACACATGCGAAAAATTCACTTTGGGATTAACCCTTTGGAATCAAAACACAATCTTGTCCCAGGGCCTGTGAAGAGAGCACACTACGCGGAAGGACTGGCTTTCCAGAGACACAGAGGCATCTGAGCAGGAGACAGTGACGTTCTGGGGAAGACTGACTTCATCTGTGTATATCTGACTGCTAGCTGAGAACGAGAAACAGCGTGTATGTCAGGAACCTGCTGTCTCTGATTTAACGGATCCTTTATAATGTCTGTCTGGACAGCACTGTACAGCCAAGGATGTTCCACAAATGCCACTGTCAGCGTTGAAACAAAATGCATTTTAGCCCAGTTCACATGATGCCAGTAGCTGCTTCTTCATTCACATTTAGAGAAGTGGTTGAGACCTTGTGAAACTTGACTGAGTCACATCTCCAGAACCCCTGAAATGGCATTTGCTCCCTCTGACTCAGTGAGCAGCAGAAAAGGACATCCTGCCCTGCCCCTTTCAAGAATTCCTGGTTCCCCATAACCATGTGAAACCCTAAGCTGTTAGTACATGATGTGGCTGCAAGCTAGCACATAAACCCTGCGGTACAAAAACAAAACAGTGCTTTTTATTTCTGCCTTTTAAGCTATTCATTTACCGAGTTACCAAAGAAAGAAATTCTCTAACAAGAACAGGAAGAAATCAATCTTGAAAAACTTAAGAAAAAATTTAGCAAAGTTGACTTTTCAGTAAACTATGTGTTTTAGGTATGCAAAGCAAGACTTGGAAAATTATTTACCCGTGTTTTGCTTCACCCTTTGGAGGTGAAGAGAAAGGGGAGACACCACATTAGAAAATTGTATCCTTACAACGATCTGTCACTGTCCTGCCACATGGGTGCTCTGGAAAAATAAAAGCACAGTTATACGATGATATCTCTGAGAGACACATTGGATTTCATTCAAATGTCTCATCTTAACCAGTGAAGAAACAGGCAAGCAGTTTTCATATGTAACCTGAGGCCACATAGAGAGAACTAGAAGCCTCTGGAATCCTGAGTAGCTTGTTTCTAAAACAGACCTTGAATTAGAGAAATATCTCTGAGTCCGTTCAGAGGAATGAGAGCTCTTTTCATATATTTGCAGTTTTGAGTAATGTGGAATATTTTGAAACACATGTAAAGATCTGCTAAAATTATTTGAGTGATAATAAGTGGATACATGTGTGTTTCTATGAGAGAGAAAGAGAACATGAAAGGGAAAAATGAGGACAGAGGAAGAGATGAAGATTCTGACATCACATGGTTGTTGAGTGGAATAACTAATAAAAGTCACTGCTAATAAGTTCTATGAAATTAGACTGCCATGTAAAACTAAGCCAGGATAAACCAAAGTTTGCAAATATCTTGAGACTTATTTTCAACAGGTGGTATTTGAGAATGCAAACTATTAACACTAATATGAGAGCCCAATTTAAAGGGGAAGATGTAAGGGCGACTCTGCAAACTTAGGAAATCAGGGTGGGTGAGTGGAAAATATTGCTTCAAGATTGCCATTTTTGACCTATTTACTTTTTGAGATAAATTACTGATTGGGGATAAGTTTGTTGAATGTTTGTTTTGTGTTTACAGGTTTTAGTTTAACATGGATGTATTTTTCAAGAAAAAACACTAAAGTAACTATATATGCTACAAAAATAGAAAATGCAACTAACAGTGTTTTGTGGATAAATGCGTGTGAGCCAAAGCCCAAAATGAGAAAGACAGTAAAGTAATATCAAGCCCACCCCTTCAACCATCAGGATGTTCCTACAGAATTGCTTTGCCATATCAGATCCACCCTCATATATTTTCTCAGATAAGAAAGAACTTTTTGCTGGCAAACACTGCAAGTTTGATTTATCACTCACAATAGAAAAAAGGCTGCCAAGTCAGCCTTTATAATTCCCATTCCTTATAATTATTGTGATCATAGGGCCAAGGAATAAGGCTAGAGGTGATAGGGGTATAAACAGTACTTCTAGCACATTTTTTTGTTGTTGAAGATAGATCTCTAGGTCTAAAGTGAATCAGAAAAGAAATACTTTAACCACACAAAACCCGAGGCAAAGTTGCCTTCCAAGCTGTTTGTAGGTAGCAAAGATTTGTATTGTATAGTAGATCCCCTAAAGGGTATATTATGTCTTTTTAAAAGGCGGTGTGGTCTAAGGCGTATAATAGTGATCTGATTTACTTGGACAAGGAATAAAGATGCTCAACCTCAAGAAATTTCTAAAATGACTGATCTAGTTTTGTGATGATGTGAATTGTTCCCCACATGTTGCATAGCTGATATTGCCAATTAGTACCTTTGAATATTCAGATTAAGAAGCACTAAAGTATTTGCCCCCTGTGAGGAAATAGATGCAATCCTACTTCTTCTTCCGCAATAATACCCTTGCAGAAAACAGACTTGTGAAGGGGGATATTTACAGGATGCAGGGCTGAGGCAAGATTTCAGTGAGTGATGAGATGACAGGAGATGTCAAAGCTCCATTTCTAGAACCTCACTTTCAGGCTCCGTTTCAGTGTATTATAAAAGAGGCCAGATGTCAGGTTCCACTAATTTAAGTCTTGTTGGCATTAGTTTGAAAAATAATGTGATTTCAAGTGGCAGAAACCTCTATCTAGAGTGAACACACTTTAGTGTACAACTGTGCATGTGAGGTGAGGCTCTGGCCTGTTATCATTAAAAATAATCTTTTATTTTTCTTTTTGTCTCTTTTATGTGTTTGAACATACAGTGAAAAATAACTTAGGAATTTGGGGTAGAGTGCACACGTAATTATTTTTAAAAAAACAGACAAAGACATTTTGACCAATGTGTATTATGAGAGCAGACCTTACATAAATATATGTGTGTAAAATGTGCTTATTTGCACGTGGCTCAAGGGAAGCTAAAATCACGATGGAAACTTCTTGAATGTTTATTTCAGCCCAGATTTTAAATTTAAATACGTGTAAAGAAAATAAATGCAAGTGGAACATTATAAGGAAGGTTAGAACCTGTAACTTAACTTCTTTTGATGGAATAGAGACCAACTGACCCGAGAAGAGATTCTTTAGTGTCAGAGATTAAAACCTGTTGGCATTCTGTCATAGGATGCTGAAACCAAAATATATGACTACCACTGTGTTTAGATTTATCTATCCTCAACTTAGGCCTTGATCTGTCCTCTACCATCAATAAATCTGCATGACTTTTATTCATTCCAGAAAGTATGTAAACTTTCTTATGATAGTATATAAATTGATAAAAATTTAAATATCAATTGTTTAAATAATAGAAGAAAGAAAATAATAGGAAAGATAAGATAAAGGCAGATGTGAGATTAGGACATAAAATATATTGCCTAAAGACTGGAGATTTAGCTCAGTGGTTCCAGTGCCTGCCTAGTAAGCACAAGGTCCTCAGTTTGATCCTGGTAACCACAATACTAGCATAGTGACTCACATCCACCAGCAATTAGTACCACATACCACAGTGCCGGGTGTGGTGGCTCATGTCTGCAATTCACTCGGGAGGCAGAGACAGGAGGACTGCTGAGTTCGAGGTTTGCCTGGGCTACATAGTGAGCCCAGGGCCAGCCCGAAATACAAAGTGAGACCCCAAACTACTTTCCATTTGTTAGGAGGGACTAATAAATTAGACCAGATGATTTGAAAACCAAATATCAAATGTGAGTTATCAACTGCTTTATGAGTCACAGACACCGTTCTGTATAATAACCACGTCTCTCAGGACAAACAATTATGCAGTGCACCTAGAATCAGGAAAATCTTTGGGTCATTGAAGATTTCGGGGGGGGGGGGGTCTCTGTCAGTGTCCTTCAGCAGAGGGATAGCACAGCTCAAGTAGAAGAGAACATCTCCATGTCTGGACCTGTGCGCAGGACCACTGGCCTCTCGGATGGATTCAGTGGATTTCTCAAGCAGTGAGCCTTGCCCTGCCCCCTTTGACTGTTTTGCCACTCTTAGTGGCTTTATTCAGACTAAAAATGTCTTTATCCACAGACTTAAAATGTGTCCATCCACTCTTTTCCTGTGAGCTGCAGACTCGATATTGTCACAGCCATGTTCAGTAGGCATCTGATATGGAAAGGAAAATATGACTTTATCCCCCAAATCTGCTCCTTGGCAAAATCATCTTCTCAAGGAAAGGTAGCTATATTACTTCAATTACTATGGCCAAATACATCTGAGTTTGTCTTAGTGATTTTTAAAATTTATTTTATCTACACCTGTATGTGATATGTATCAATCATGATCTTCATATGGAATTTGTACCCATATATAATATATCTTAATTCTTGTTCTCTCCATTCCAATCCCTACCCTTCAGCCCCTCCGTCTCTTGCCATCTATGAAAACTTTATTTCTAGTTTTCCTTTTCATTCCTTTTTCTTTTCTTTCCTTTCTCCTTTGCTCCCTTTCCTTGTTTCCCTTCCCATTTCAACATTTGCTTCCTATTTCCTAATATCTATTATCCATTTTGGTCCTTAAGCTTTTGGTTTCTCAAAAAGGAGAAATAATGTCATATGTAAAAATATGTGTCTGATTTATTTCCTTTTGAAGTATGGTTTCCAGGTGCATCCATTTACCTAAAATGTCTCAAGTTTATCTTTATGGCAGAATAGTATTTCATTGCATATGCTGTACAGTGACAAATTCTGTTAGATTCACTTACTACCTCTGTTGCCGTAGCTCGGGACCAAACCACCATTGCCTCTCTTAAGAGATATTTGCACTCATTACATCTGTTCTCTACTTAGTAGTCAAGGTAGTGGATCACTACTTTGCTAAAACCTGCTACATGACTATCTTGCTTAAAGACTGACATTGGTTTTTCTATTGTACTTTAAGTAGCCACCAGTTTCCTCCACCATAGTTTTAGTAAGCCCTGCATAATAAAATAACTATTTTTCATTGATCGCCTCCCCCAGTTCACTTCGTTGTAGCCATGGTGACCTCTTTTCTTTTCTTTTAAAATGTCAAGCATAGTTTCACCTCATTTTTTTGAGTGACTGTACTTTTTTGATATATTTTGACCTAGAAAATTTCATAACTTCTGTTCAGATGTCTGATCAAAAGCCAGAGAAGTAGAGATGCCTTAGTGAGTAGTTCCTCCTCTCTGCCGTCTTCAGCATTCTGCCCTCTGACATCAGTATAAAGAGGTTTGCAGAACGCTCAGCGTGAACTAAGGTAGAGCTCTAGGTTCTTCATTCGTGTTCTGTTTTGCATGCTCTGTGAGGGGGGATTTGGGGTACTTTGTTCAATGATAAACCTCAACTGCTCAGAACAATGCTTGATATCACTATGAAAAACATCTTGTTCAATGAATGAATAAATCAGGAGCTGTATTTCTGTACAATGTAAAAGAATGAATAGTTTACTTTCCACTAATTTTTGACAACTAGTATTTCTCTTACTCTTTGTTTGGTACTGTAGGTTAAACCTAGTGCCATTGCACTGAACTGTAGTCTTAAAATTGCTCCTTATTTTGAGATTGAAATAAGAACTCACTAAATTGATTAGTTTCATCCATTAATATTATATGATTTCTAATTATACTGTTTCTTTTTTCTTGAGAAGTTTGACTTCTTATGAGTTATTCCATTTATATTATATGATTGAGCACACACCAAACTTTCCTTTGCCATCTTAGCTTCATAAAAAACAAAACTGAAATTCAATCATTTGTAGATATCAAAGATGTCTAGTGAGCCAGTATAGCATTAGCTACTATCCTTCCTTTTCTCTCTCATTTTCCCTTCCTCTCTCACTCTCTTCCATTCTTTCCTTATCTCCTACTTCTTGCTTTTCTTTTTTGTGTGTGTGTGCTTCGTTTCTTCATCAAATATATGTTAAGCAACCATTCTGTTCGGACTCCGTGGGTTTCTAGAGACATTCAAGTATAGGGGCAGTTCTTGCTCATAATCTTCCCGATACAGAGCAAAAGTGGGGTGCAACTGTGGGGCCTCCCCAAGGACAGCAAGAGGAAGCAGAAAGGTTCAAACATCCTCTTAGTAACCACTGCATAAGAATAGTGTGAGAGGGGCAAGAAAAACATGAGTGAACAGTATGTTAAGAAAATTTCCCAACATGTGCTTGGACCATTGGTGACTGAGGTAAACGAACAGTGTTGGAAAGACCAGTGTATCAAATGACTGAGGAAAAAAAATAAAATAAAATAAAATACAGAGGCAAAGATATTAGCTAAGTGAGGTTGATATTAAAAATAAGTTAAAACAAGGAATGCAAAAAGAACTCAGACAGGATGGGACTTTTTTTTTTTTTCAATCAGATGCTCACTGGCACTAACAAGAAATTTAAGATTTGAGAACTAACACTGAAGTTTGATACTGTGTCAGGTCTCCATGTTTCTTTGTGTCTTTGCATTTTGTCTGGTAAGTAATATTGACCTGAACGTTCTTCCTGCTCACTTTACTTGGAACCCATGCTTTTATCCTGCACACCTTCTGCTCTTTGTCTTCTACCTACATCTTTGGCTTTCAATGTCTGTCCCTGTTGTGTCTCTTTGTGTATCTTCCTTCTGACTTCTCTTCATTAATACTTTCTTTCTTTCTTTCCCTTTTCTCCACTCCTCCCTGTCTCATTAAAAGTCATTAGGAAACAAAAAGGTGCCTGGAATATTAAACTCTCTGCACGTCAGGTACTCTGAGGGTCCAGAGATTCAGGCTATCTCTCTTTACACTATGTGCCAGCCAGCAGACAACTATGGTTAAAAAACCACCAGCAGTAACGCTGCTCAGAAATGCCAGCCACTGGAGGAGGCACAGTATCATAAAATGAAATACTGAGTCATTTGATGTTTTTCTGTGGGTGATAAGAATTCAGGAGTATTTTAAGAAAGAACATAAATTATTTTTAACTGAATTCTAATAGGTAACAAAATAGTAAGATAAGCCAATAAGGTGGGAGACTATTGTAATGAACTCAATTTCAGAGCCTCAAGGCCTCATTTTTGTTCACCTCAGCTTTATACAGCAAAATGGAACACTGAAATTCAGGCCTTTATGTATGTCAGAGATATCAAATGAACACCTGTGTAGTACTTAAATGTGGCAGGGTAGGAAGGAGAGAGTAGGTACAGAGTTTAGAGTAAGTATACTCCTGAATCACACAGGAAACAACTAATCAAAGTCATGGCTCCAGCCTAAAAATGATACTTACAATGATCAGTTAAGAGTTCATTTTTACATCAACATTCTTTGATGTGAAGTCGCATATCTCAACTTTTTCATAATAACCTCCAGCCTACATCCTGCTGATGATTCTAAGCAGGTTATTAAAGCAAAGATCTTCAAATAACAGAGTAGAAAACTTAAGCAAGAGAAGCTCATGTTAAAATGATTAATTTTGGTTAGTCCATTATTTTATTATACAAATATTAGAAACACAAGTATCCTTGCTTCGCTTTTCCTTCCATAAATATCTTTAAAGTTAGATCTATGTCCACAATAATTTATACACCATCTTCCATCTCTAGAATTATGCTAAGCACAGTGGGGAGGGGTGTCTATATCTTATCACAAGAAAGAAACCATTATCCTTTTCTAGAATATAAGAAATCCAGTATGCTCTGGTTTGGAGTTTGAATCAAGTTAAAAATATTACATGAGCTCTCATCAAAGGCATTTTGAAGCTCTCAGTATTTTCAGCTGAACTAGAAGCATTCTGTTTGAAGGTGTGAGTGATGTTTTCCATAGGGTTGGATTCTCATAAAGAAAGTAAAATGGCAGTTTTCACTTTTGTGTTTCTCTGGCGCTTGGGATTTCCCTTCCACTTTCTTTCATAAAAATGATCTGTGCCAAACGAAACTGATGTAGAAGCTTTTTCTTAGAGACCTTTCTATGATGCTGCTTTAGAAGGCAAAGGGGTTGTAGTAAATGAGCTTGTGGCTGAACGATTTGAGTTTGTCATACACGTAAAAGGTGGCAGCTATGGAAGTCCAGAGGCAGGAGCTAGGAAGGAAATAAAGAGGAACTGTCCTCTTATGGGAATAACTTCTGCATTTATTGGAGTGTTGGGCCCCTGGTGACATTCATCCTCATGACACTCGTCCTCTTGACACTTATTTCAAAGTTGTGCTACAATTGAAATCAATCTTTAGTGATTAAAACAGCTAAAGCTATTATTTGAGTTGAAATATAAATAGAACAATTATTCACCTTCATAATGAAGAAAGGAATGTTACATAGAAATGGACTTTGCCTGCATATATACTTTATTACATAAATATATATTTATATATTACATGAATGCAACATCAATACATATTTATATGTAAATATTTTCCTAACTCCTATTGCTGTTTTAGTTTTAAAAAAATACTGCTTTTATTTTAACTCTAACTTCAAAAGTTACCATACCTTACAACAGAAAAATTGCCATTGTTCATATTTATTTAATAACCATATGTGTGGCATCTTCTATAGGATCTAGATACCAGGACAGACACTGGAAAAGAAAAAATAATAACACAATATATAAACCCTACTCTCAAGGGTCTATATGGGAATGACTAATTATGTTCAATAAAAACTTATCAATATTTTATAAGTATTTATTTTGGATTTTTGAATCTAAATATTAATTAGAGTCTAGTGTAGTAATAACCTAAAGTAATTGTGATGATGAAATAATAAGTTGAAAACCTATAAGGTTAGAGATTTAGCTTGGTGGTTCCAGCACCTGCCTCACAAGTACAAGGTCCTGAGTTTGATCCCTAGTAACCACATACAGTGCTGGGTGTGGTGACTCATGCCTGTAATTTCAGCACTCAAGAGGCAGAGACAGGAGGATTGCTGAGTTCCAGGCTTGCTTGGGCTACATAGTGAGCTCAGGGCCAGCCTGAACTACAAAGTGAGACCCTGCCTCAAAACAAACAAACAAACAAACAAACAAACAAACAAAAAAAAACAACAAAAAAAAACAACTATAAATTAATCTTCAGTAATTTCCATTTCTGAAAGCAGGGAACAAAACTTCTCCAACCATAGGACTGTGCCTCATGCTAGTATAATTTAGGATTTTTTTGTAGAACATCATTTTATATTCATTTGTTCAGAAAAGATACAAAATATAAATGTGAGTGAACATAACATGGATGAAATGAAGTAATGAAATTGCCTCTGTAATTAAAATTAGCAACGTATGGTTGTGAAGTCTGGGCTGCTCTTTTGACTTTACTAATTCCTTGTCTATCTTCTTTCCCATTCCTTGGAAGACATCTAAAATGATGCCCATGCCATTCCACATTTTGGGGATTCAGTAAGTCTGAATATTCCTATATAGTTGAATTAGCTTTTTCTCATTACGGGATCCTGAATGTATTAACGATACAACTATTACATTGCTTTTGCAAGGAGATGTGTTAACCCTCTTGACACTGACTCTTACTTTAGTCTGTGAATTCAAATTTAATTGAAGTAGATTTCTAAAGTTAGTGTTCTATAAGAACATTACAACAAAATTTACAAGTTTAGGCCAAATAAATCCTTCTAGCCTGATCTTTTGAGTTAATGGCCTCAATTCACCACAATCTTTGAGTATTTTAACCCAATGATGAGCAAGAAAGTATAGCCATTATATATTTTTTAAAATTTACAATAAAGGGATGTGGTTAAACTATTTCCACTTAATAACTACTCGTAAGTTACTTAATTCTTATTCACTCATCTTAGCAGTAGGTTCTGATATGAAGAACTTCTAATTTCAAGTTATATTAAATAGACAAGACAGGCCTTTATTCCTTAAGGATATGTTTGTCAGCTAAGCACATAGTTAATTCTCCTGTATAAATGTACAGATACTTTTATAATGAGTGATCTTATTCTTCTTTTTCCTTATTCACAAAATTTATTTTGATCCTTTAATAGCCTTAAAGTAATTTTCTTCTGTTGACAAAAAACAAATGGAGGAAAGAACATTTTAGTGGACATATAAACAGAAACATAGCCTGTGAAAGCTGAAAAGTCAGAGCATGAGAAATATTAGCTGCGATCTATTTGAAAGACTAAACTTCTGTAAGAATTGCATAAATCAAGAACAGTAAGGAACTCCAGAAATCAATAAGAGATCCAGCCCTGAAAAAAAAAATGAACAAGAGAAAAGTATTGGAACATAGGAACGATGAAGAAAGAAACTGACATTGCTTAATCTGGAGAAGAAATGGTTTGAGGGAAGCAATAGAAATTTCATCATATGAAGTATTATTTTATAGATGATGGGATCCAGATGTTTCCCTGTCCCCTTAGCTAATACAGCATTATGTGACAACAGAAATTTTAGGTTAATTGTTGTGACTATACAGGTTGAGGAACTCTGAAATTGTTTACCAACAGATTTGTAAAGGAAGATTTATTTAGCCACACAAATTGACGTAGAGGCAAGTACCTACAGGTCCTTATGAAAATTATCCTTCAAACAGGAAGCTGACATTTTGAAGGCCCTGAGTAGCAGAGATGCATTCACAGGTGTAAGACACAAATTTCTTTGAAAGAAATTTTGTATTTATCTTCTTGAAATTATTCAACATCATTCTTTTACCTTATCTATTCTGAGAAGGGACAAATTTCCAGGCATGTTTTCTATGATTGTAATGGTTTCAAATGAATACCTTTATAAATCTCAACATCTATGAGTGAATTTCAGGCTGGTATTTCCAGGAAGATTGTGTTTATAAGAAAAAGCATACCACTAAGTCATAAGAGAAGTGTTAAGACTTTATGAAGACTACAAAATCTCTGAAGTGTATGGTAATTCATCATTCCCAACTTAAAATGATATCCAGCTATTTTGAAGCACTCTACTTTATTTTTCATAGAATGGCCCCTTGCATAGGGAAATAGAACATTAAAATGATGCATGGCAGCCACCCAGAAGCAGTGATTTGTATAGAAGATTTGAATTTAATTTTTTTCAGCTGAATTAAATCTATAATGATCACAGAGAGATATAACATTCAAATATCACAAAATGGCATACATAATCTGAAGCAAATGTTATGTGAACTAATTATATCAAAAGTAATACCGGAGATTTCCATTCTGGCTTTGTGGAGTAAGTCCACTGGAGTGCATAAGTTCTACTGATAATATTAGAAGCCTCTATACAAATTATTAAAGAAAATAATAAAAAACAATTAATATGTTATCAGAAAATTGAGCAAAAGTGTGATATTTTTGCATAAGAGACAGAATTCAGAGAACAAGTTTACAAGGATATGAGACCCCCACCTTATTTTCTTACTTTAGTAAAACTCCTACAGATCTGAATCCTTTAAATGAAACATCCTTCTGAGTGTTCAGAAGAGAAAGGAAAAAAAAAAACATGTAATCTGAATCTAACTATACTGATTTTGGGCTAAAAAGTCATAAAAAATTTCTAGAAAGGTATAATAGAGCTCAGACCATGCATGGAATAACATTGACAATATCTAGAATATAATCCAAAACCACCTGCCATAGATTAAATATGAAAAAATATGCATCTGTATCCCAAGTGAGAATACCTAATGAGTTTGAATCATTATATAATGGTTTAAGTATGAATTACACAAATGCTTTCAGGAGTAAAAGAAATGAAATATAAGTCATAGTTAACATAAAAAAAATGAAGCAATGATTTGTGCTCACATTCTCTCTTTTGTTCCTTCCTTGGCAAAAACAGGAGATTGTGACCACACAACCCTACTCACCAGAGGCAATTTCAACATTGATCTCAGCTCCTAACTAGAATGATTACCCAACACAACCACTTTGAGATTTTTTTTCTGAAAAAGATATACATAGGGGGTATGGGGAAGATGTAGAAAGGTCAGGGGAACACAAAAAATGAGAATCGAGATACAACATGTACAGGTACAAATTTTCAATGTTGAATGTGATTATAATGTATATCTAAAATGTACCAATACACTTAGTAAGGTTCAAAATAAATAAATAAAAGTTAACTGCAATGACAAAAAATAAAAATAACAGGTTTATATAGGCCAAAATTGTTCTACACATAAAATATACACAACAAAGTTTAAGGTAAAGAGAAAGAAAATGATTTTATTTGAATCAACTCAAGAACGGATTATTTTACAATGCTTAAGAATGAGACTTGCAGCAGTTTGTCTAGAAATAGACTGAACTGTTTTGCATGAAATTATGTCATAGTGTCCTTTCTTGATTGTTACATATCTTAATTCAAATGAATATTTCAGAAATAGCCAAGGCTACTTATAAATATAAGTTGATTCACTCTTCATAATATAATTTGAAGAGAAAAATAGATATTTGTACCCTCTACCATAACAATTTAGTCTTGTCATTAGAATTTGTTGGCTTTACACACACACACACACAGACAGACACACAATTCCCTATCCTCTTCATTGATAGATGTTTTGAAATAGTTTAGAAACATTATTGTATAAGATAATGTAAAATCTTTGGAAGTCATGATTATATGACAGCATTTGGATTTCAGGAACCAGAGATAACACTGGAAGCAATAGCTACATTATGAAACAGCATGCTGTAAAAACAAGCTGACTCATCATTTTCCTAATTTCTCTTTTAATTTGGAAAACCTCACCTTCAAATATTATTTGTAACTGATCTAACAAAGTAGCAATCAGAATAGATTGAAGTAAGAAAGCCTAAACCAATTATGTTCAAATGTTTGAAGTATATTAATACATTTTAATGTACTCACTAAAATTGACTCATTTCTATAATCAATATGATTATTTTTACCTTAATAAGGTAATAAGAGAGAGGTAATACTTTGAAGTAATTCCTTGACACATCATATGTACTCTTTAGATAAATTTATAGATAGAAATACATGAATGCATAAAGTGATTTTCTTCAAATATCTATTGACATCCTTCTATATATCATATGTGTGTATCTATCTATCTATATACACAAATGTTCTTAAGTAGGTAATGGCTTACTATAATTAAAATTTGAATGCATGCTAACTGAGAATTTACTATTTCTCTAACAAACCAAGCTGTCATTTTTATTGCCTCTAGACTGAGGATTTTAATTTTATTTTAAATTTAATTTCTTTGATACTCAGTTACAAATACCTTTCACTTATTGTTTGGTAAAAGTTCAGCTTCATTTCTACCAAGATGAATGAAGGTATTCTACAAGATGGCTATAACAATGCTTTCTATCTAAAGAACTCTGTGATTCTATAAAACCGTTCCTTTACAACTCCTGTTATATGATATTAATATTAGTGAGCATCTTATATTGTCTATGTTATATATACCATCAGTATATTTCATATAGTGTCATATTGATATGTTCACAGATATATTTGTGATATCAAAGACTACAATGAACCAAAGTAGCACAAATTACATGTTTCCAAGTAGATTCTGAAGTATATGTGATTTTCATAGATAGTAACTCATCTCTAACTTACTTGCAAGATGACATCTAGTCTCTTCCTCTGCATAGAGAGGAGGGAATGAAAGTGTGCTAATTTTTCTTTACTTTCAGCTCCCCTTTTCAGCCTTTAAGCTTGAAGGCTGGCTGAGTTGATGACTGAAAGTGAAGTTGTTAGAGTGTATTCTGAGTGGAAGCTTCCTCTGATCTATCTACTTTTTTTAAGTGAATTCTTTATTGGTACAATTTATATACATCTCAAAATCACATATAACGCTGGGAAATTTGTACCAGTATATGCCACAAGTTAATTCTCATTTTTACCCATATCCCTACCCACTCCCCCCTCCTCCCCCCTTATACATGCTCTTTTATTTTCTTTCTGTATCATATTTATTCCTTCCCCTCATCACATTCCCACACCAAGTTTCCTATAGAAATATTCCACTCTATAAAAGCTGTTCTACTTTCTAGAA
>PVIC010010809.1:0-42630 GCA_004025085.1 Thryonomys swinderianus
TGTAGTTCAGGCTGGCCCTGAGCTCACTATGGTGCCCAGGCAAGCCACCACGAACTCAGCAATCCTCCTGTCTCTGCCTCCCGAGTGCTGGGATTACAGGCATGAGCCACCACGTCCAGCATTGTGGTATGCAGTGTTGATTGTTGGTGGGCGTGTCTCCACGCCCAGCATTATATGTGGTTACCGGGGATTGAACTCAGGTCCTTGTGCTTGCGAGGCAGGTGCCCACACCACTGAGCTAAACCTCCGGCACCCCACTTTACTAATCTTAACAGAAAGAGAAGTTACTTCTGAACTAGAATAAAATCATTTCAGGTTTCAAAGAATTTAACAAAATGAAATTTTCTGCTGGAAAGTGAATAAACTTTATTATTTAGTCATTAATAAAGTTATTTCAATGCATCACAAAATTAATTCTGCATCAATGCAGTGGTTTTATTTGTGCCTGTGTATTTGTATTACTGAATACATGAAGGAATATGTGAGAATCTATATTGTGAAAGTTTTCATTACTTAGAAGGTGCATAATCTTAAGAACATACTTAAGTGATACAAAATTAAGACAATGTCGAATTACTGGCTATAGGGGGGCAAAAGATGGAAGTAAAGAGAAATGAGGAAAGGACAAGGGAATAAAAGAAGTTAAAATCTGTGATACCATGCACCAATCCTCACGATGAATGTGATTATTGTGTACTTCAAATATATGCTAATATAAAAATAAATTACTGGTAATGCTTTCCTTACTGTGTTGCAAGCCACAGCAGAGTACTCTACAGTCAATATTGAAGTTTTTGACACACTGATAGTGAAGGTATATGCTACAACTTCTCTATAACATTTCCACTGCTGTTATCCTCAGTGGCTAAAATAAAACATAGAGTATTTGAAAGAGGACTAAAATTTAAAAAAAACTTTCTTTAAAAATAGAAGCCACTGAAAATGGGAATGATAATCTGTTTGCCCAATTTCCCTTCCGACCGCACGATGCCGGCACTCCTTCATTATCAATGTGGTGCAGCATCCGTGTGGCTCTTCCTGCGATCTGCGCTGCGCCGCTGCTCGTCTGCTGACCAGACGACCCGCTTCCTCCTCATTTGTCACTTCAGTGTCGCTGTTAATGTAAATGCGATTCCCAGGCTGCAAAAGGCCTGAAGCGCAGTACGGTACTGAGCCGCGTGGAAGTGCCTGTGTCAGCAGCAGCTCTGCCTTCTATTCCTCACCATTTGCCTTGAGTGCGCAGCCTTCATTCCGTTTATCACTGGGTCCCTCTCTATTATTTCTTTTGGGGGAGGGTGTCAAATCAGCATTATTTACTTCAAATTTTATTTGCTCAAAAGTTTTGAAGACACTCCTAATAAGGGCACAATTACTCACTTGGGAAAACAGATGACTCCGTTTGGCAGGTGAATATTCTGATAGCTTTAAGAAAGTGAATTAGTAGGAGCAGTTCTAAAGAAAGATTAATTTTAACCCTTATGTGGCTTTTGCTAGGTGTGTGTGTGTGTGTGTGTGTGTGTGTGTGAGTGCACGCGCACGCGAGCATGCGTGCATATCGCGCATATTAACCAAGCCGACACTGTAACATAAATGAAGGTGACACAACACAATTTATTTATCTAATTAATTATGACGGGTTAAAAGAAGGCTCTATAATCCAGTGATTAGGGTGGAAAAAGAAGTTAATAACTTAAATCATCTAAAGGGGTGAACCAAGAGTTGTGAACTTCTTTGGCAATATTTAACATAGAACGAGGGTATCTGTGGGTTTGCAGGGGAAGGAAGGAATGTGTGGAAAGAGGATTAGAAGAGTTTTATGGTTAGAAGAGTTTTATGTCCTAATTCCATGGAACCAGAGTAGCATAGAAAAATTAACTTCATGAGTATGCAAATTTAATATGAAATGCTCTACTTAAAGAGGGAAATGTTTAATATTCCAAACAACTCTTGGTATGGAAAAATACCATCTCAAGCAAAGAAAGAAGCATGCATTTTGAGAGCTAGAAAACTACTTTAAGGACAAGAGAAGGTGAATATGTGAAAATTTGTTCCTATTCATCAAATTTAGAAAAAAAGAAACCACAATCTAGATGAAAATATAGGAATCATTTATACTCATCATGCAGTATAGTAAGAAATGAGTTAACCATCAGTTGCTTGAATATACCTTATGTATGTGTTTATATATTACATAACAGATAGAAAATTACATATATAATACAATGTAACATAGCCATATATACATACAGTCATGAATATTTCAACTGATATTCCTTTGTGCCTTTGGTAATTTGAAAAAAGATATGAGTTAAACTCAGAGATTGGTTCACTTTCAATTTCATAAAAGGGCTTGAGAAGTAGTGGAATTAAGTCTTCTCTAAATTTCTTATAGAATTCAGCAGGGAATCCATCAGAGCCAGGTGGTTGTTTAATTACATATTCAATTTCACTGGATGATATCGGTTTATTTAGAAATTCTATATCTTCTTGGTTTACTTGTGGTAATTCATATGTATCTAGGAATCTGTCCATTTCTTCTGCATTTTCTATATTATTAGAATACAGGTTCTCAAAGTAGATATTAACGATCTTTTAAATCTCTTCAGGATCTGTGCATTCCTAATTTCATGAATTTGAATATTTTCTTTCCGTTTTTATAAAATTGGGTAAGGATTTGTCAATTTTATTTAATCCTGCAAAGAACCAATTCTTCTATTCATTGATTTTTCATATCATTATCTTAGCCTCCATTGCAATAATATCTGCTCCAACATTTATAATTTCCTCACTCATAGGAGTTTTGGGCTTAACTTGCTCTTTTTTTTTTCTTTCTAGAAGCATGGGGTTCAACATTAGGCTGTTTATTTGAGCCCTTTTGTTTTCCTGACATGAGAATTCACTAGTATGAGAGCTGGATACAAAATCAATACTCAAAAGTCAATAGCACTCCTGTAGATGATTAAGAGACTCATAGAGAAATTAGAGAAACAATCTCTTTCAAAATAGCATCCAAAAAAAAAAAGGAAGTATCTAGGAATCAATCTAATGAAGTGAAACTACAGTACTCTGCAAAGGGAGATTGAAGAAGATATCAGGAAATGGGAAGAAATCTCTTGTTCTTGGATAGGGAGAACAAATATAGAGAAAATGGCCATAGTTCCAGAACTGTTACACAGATTCAATGCAATCTCAGTCAAAATCTCAACAGCACACCTCACAGAATTAGAACAAACCTAATATTTACTTTGAGCCAGAAGAGACCTAAAACACCAAAGGCAATTCTGGGTATGCAAAGCAGGGGGGATTATAATTTCTGACTTTAAATTTTACTACAAAATTACTGTGACAAGAACCACGTGTTACTGTCAAAAGACCATCTCTGAGGATCAATGAAACAGACCAAAGGATGCAGAAATAACTCTAGATATACCCAACCACCTTATCTTTGACAAAGGAGTCAAATTCCTTCCCTGGAGGAGAAATACCCTCTTTAATAAATGGTGGTGGAAAACCTGGCTCTGCACATGCTGAGGACTGAAACTAGAGTCATATATTTCACTATGTACTAACCTAAAATTGAAATAGATAAGAGATCTAAATATTAAAACAGAGACACTAAACCTGCTGGAAGAGAGAACAGGTAACACTTGAGGGCATAGCAGTAGGCAAAGACTTCATGAACGAAATTCTGATTGCACAAGAATTACTATAAAGACTCAACAACAGGGATCTTATCTTATTAAAAGGTTTTTTCATAGCAAGAGAAATCACCAACAGAAGGAAAAGACAGCCCACACAGTTGGAAAAATTTTTACAAGCTATTCAGATAAAAGACTATTACCTAGAATGTATAAAGAACTCAAAACAAAAGAAAAAGAAAAAGAAAAAGAAAAAGAAAAAACAATCCAGGTGCTTCAAATCTAAAGACCCAGTGCAAAAATGGCCACCTGAATGAAGACATTTTCAGATGAAAAATTCTAAATGGAAATTAAATATCTGAAAAAAAGTTTTAGTATCACGAGTCACTCATAAAATGCAAATTAAACAACACTGAGATTCCATCCCACTCCAGAAAGAATGGCTTCTATCAAGAATCAATCAGTAACAAATGCTGCAAAGGCTGTTGGAGAAAAGGAACCCTTCTCCACCCTGAATAGGAGTGATTTTCAGCTGTTTGCTACATCCTGACTGAGAAGGACTGACATAATGTGAAAAGGAGGTCAAACTGTCACCCCTCACAGGCTCGGTGATAAAGGTTAGAACATGAAATGAGACTATCCATGCAAACAGGTTCAGTGGCAGTGTGGAGACAGTGTGGGTGTTTGGGAATGCATGCTGCAAGTCATCTGGAGTTGCTCTGTTGGGAGAAAATATAAAAAGTGTCTCAGACACTCCGATTAGCAAGTTTTTCAAAATGGAAAAGGTCCAGTCACTGCATATGTGGCTACCTGGCTTATCATGTAAGTAATGCTCTGTCCTATTTGGACACAGGTACTTTTTAACTAGTTATGGGAAATATCACCAGTAGGTGAGACCTACTGGATCTTCCTTGTTAGACAGTCATGACAGGAAACCGTATTCTATCAAATGAGTGCCATCCATACCCTCACACACCGAGTTAGAGCAGGAAGAGGTGAGCCTCCTGGGCTGATGACAAGATGTGATTGTACATTTGAGCTTATGATAGTATCTCATTTGAGTTCAGATGAATTGGAAGAGTCTTAATTTTTTAATGAAAGAGTTAATTGTGCAGGAGAGTCAGATCTCATCCTAGTTTTCCCAATTCTTTTTTTTAATTAATTTTTATCTTTATTGGTACATTGTATATACACATCATGATCACACTCAATATTGGGAATTTGTACCAGCATAGGACACAATTTAATTTTCATTTTTTCTGGTTTCCCTACCCATCCTCCTACCCCCTAAATACATAAGCTTTGTTTCCCTCTTTTTATTACCATCACATGTTTTTTCTTTACCCCTCATTCTCTCTCATCCTCCACATTTCCCTCCAATATTTTTCTATTTTACAATATCCATCATACATTCTAGAACTCATTAACATCTTCAGTTTTTCATACCAGGGAACAGATATGATATTTACACATCTATTTATTGATGTGACCTATTTATTTCACTTATGAGTATGTCCTGAAGGTATATCCATTTGAATATAAATAACTCAAACTTATCTTAAGGCAGAGTAATACTCCATTATTAGAAGCTCAGATTGTGATAGCTCAATCTTGGAAACAACCCAAATGCTCATCAATTGGAGACTGGATAAAGATGCTGTGGTTTTCCCAACTCTTAAAAAATTTCCTAATTATAAATTCTAGAAGTAGTGCTTCTGATTTCTCCTTCAATAAAAGTCAATTACCTGTTTGTTAATCTCAAAAGAAGTAAAAAGAGGTAAAATATTATCAGGACCATTAAATAGAAAAAAATATTATCAGGACCAGGAAGCACAACCTTCTTTTTCTAAAGATTTATGCACATGCATACTGTATTTCTGAAGTGTGTGGCTTACTTGGTTCACAGGTACTTTCCCCTTCACACTAAAAGTGAGTCAGTCTTAATGCACCTTCAGACAATCAATTTATATTGTGTGCTCTTTCGGCAACGTTGGCTCATAAACCAATGTTGTATAAACTAAGGCCATTCGTCACTTTCAGGCTTATCATCTCCACTGGATTCTTCTTTGTAGGCAGATTTTTAAAAGGATTTTTCAATATTTAGATAAAGCCTTAGGTTTTACACAGATTCTCTAGATAGCACTGGGAAGTTTGGTATTTATTTATACTGTAGATGAAGAAACTAAGACTTTGAAAAGCAACTTGCTAAAACTATTGTGTCAATAATGGTGGAGCCAGAGTTCAGATCTAGTTTATCTGACTCCAGAATGCAAATTATTTCTGATATGCTCAACTGCCTACAACTTGGTCAACATGAGAAAGGACATAGTATCAGCTCTAAGTCATCTTGTTCTCCAAAGTACTTGAGGCTCAGTACCCAAATGGCAAGTGAAGCCCCATTTCACAAGATTAGAATACCAGGTGAGATGCTTAAAAGATGAATTCTACTCTGGACATAAGGATTATTTACAAGGAAATGTTCAGTTGGCATTGAATACAGGAGTCTAAAAAACTAGATAAAAATTTGGTCTGTAATAAGGATTTTGGAAATGCCATTTTTTAGAGCTTCTGGAATAAAACGGTTATGTCTAAAGGAGACCAAAACTATAAGCTGAATCATGTTATAGTAGTGTTCAGAGAAGAGGAGAGTCATGCTTACATGTAAATGATAGCATTATAATTGTTATCACATCACAGAGAAGAGAAAAGGCTCTCGAAGTCCTACCGATTGAACAACTAAAAATTTTTTGTTGTAGTTTGCTATGTGTTACACGGTGATAAAACATGACATTTAGACTTAAGCACTTTAAATAGTCCCCTGGGCTATGCTCAGGGCACAGAACAGCTGTATGTATAATTAAATAAAGCTAATTTAAATAAATTAGATTTACCAGAAAATCACTCAAAGTTTGCACTCATAAAAGTTTTAATGTGAGAAGTTGCTAATGCTATTTGTCCAAACTGCATCCTTTGGAAAGTGGAGAGAGACAAGGAAAACATTTTAAGATAGTTAAAAATGGAAAGGCTTTTCTTCTCATTTCATTTTGAAGGTATAATTTTACCGATACTTTACACAGATGAGTCACAAGAAAATGCTTGCAAAATAATTGCCATTTAGGCATTGAGAAAGAGTAAAATCAAATACAAATATGCTTCAGTTTTTTGGGTTTCCGTACAAGACACTTTTCACACACAGCACATGCCTCTCGAAATTCTCTTTTTAGTAGAAGCTATCTCCTGAACATGCTTTCATAGCAATATTAATGTGAGAATCTATGTTCAAGAAATTGGTCAGGTGCTATATTTATTCCTGGGCTCAGAAAGGGGATGCTGCTTTAGCAAAGCTAAGAATTTTTAGAGTGAAAACAAACATATATCTAGTTTAAACATTTCTCACTCTAGTACCGTCATAATATAATCATCAAGAGCTACAAAGTTGTTTTCATCCAAAAGCTCTGAGGAGTATTTCTGGGAACCAAGGTGAATTAGTTTGACCTTTTTTCAATATTGCCTCACTTGACACTCTCATAGATGCACTTGTTCTCAGGTTTCAGGGATGAAACACATTGATCCTGTTTTTAGAGATAAGCCACAGGGGTACACGGATGGCTCTGTGATTTATGACCAAACGTGCAGCTGACTCTTTGGAGAGTTCTACCAGGCATGGCCTGAGCACCATGAGAAGGCCCAGGGACTCCAACCTAGCAAGAGAAATGCCTCAGAAATGAAAGGAAGCACATTTACAATTGATTAGCACCCAATACAAATAAATCTAGTATCTCCACCAAATCCATAATTAACAGACATTTTTCTTTCCTGACCTGTATGAATAATCTCATTTTGTCTCGTGTCTTTTTAAGAGGGGCTTTGTGCAAATATTTTTAAAATTCACAGGGTTCTGAAGATAGACATATTTAGGCTATGTTATCCTGTTCTAGATCAGTCATTTGGGAAAAAAACTGAAATGAAACACCTTCAGTACAAAAACTTACAAGACAGTTGATTAAGCTATCAAATATCAATTTCCACTATCCTTTTACAGGAGTGGAAGGGTAATACTGTATGCTATGTTTTAGTCATTTTTAATGGTGTAGACATAAAAAATATAATAGCTATGCATGATATATTAATCAAAATACATTTTTCTCAATATAAATATATAACCCACATATACATGTATATGACATAAATGTTACACATGCCACATAGTACATAGAGAGACTCTTATCCTGAGAAGATGACTTGTATTTAGTAAAACTATTTTTTCAACAGAAAATTTTTGGTTTTGCTTTCTTTGGTAAGTTTGGATTACTCTCAGAAGGTATAAGTTAAACAGTAATTACTTTGTAACCTTCACATTTCTCACAATGTGAATAGAAATTTGATTTTTCTTTCCACTAAAAATAATTCTCACATTCTTCTTTTTCCCTCCTGCATTTAATTTGTCCAGAAAACTAGAAAGCGAGGAATTTCTCTTTTCCACATTCCTTTCTGTTCAAAGCTACTTCTGTTTCCTTAGTGTTGCTTGGGCCAAGTGGTTCCAGGTAAAATACACTTACAGAATCAAATTATGTACTGTTGATGGGGGAAGATATAGCAAGAATGACTTCACAGTTCCCTTTTGATGATATTTGAGCCCATATTTTATTAGGCACTTTTGGTTTAATCTTCATTGCTAAGTGTGCATGTAATAGTCTTGCATCTTTGATAGATCTTCTTAGGAAGTGCCTTTGTACCTCTTATGCATATATTAGATTTTTGGGGAGATTTAATGACTATTTCATTGACTAAAAATTACCTTATGTTACAAAGACCAATAAGAGTCCAAATCAGTGTTTGAGTTTTTAAAATGATATAATCAGTGTAACAGTTCCAAATATAATTATTAACTTTTGAGATGTTTTATTCTTTTCTTTAAACACCTATTATTTATTTATTTATTTATTTATTTATTTATTTATTTATTTATTTATTTATTTCGAGACAGGGTCTCGCTTTGTAGTTCAGGCTGGCTCTGAGTTCACTATGTAGCCCAGGCAAGCCTTGAATTCAGCAATCCACCTGTCTCTGCCTCCTGAGTTCTGGGGTTACAGGCGTTAGCCACCATGCCCGACAAAACACCTATTTTTACAACTACATATGTACACTGTTCACCAAAAACAATGACATCTAATTTAGAAGCAACCACTTCAGTTTTCTTGCAAGAAAACAAAGCTCTTTAGGAAAAAGTTTTCTTTGCTACTTGTTAATTGCACCAAATAACAATTAGAACTAAATCAATGTGCTCTTCCTCTAGTTAACTGTGCAGGTTAAGTCCTGCCTAAGCGGTGCTGTCATCTCAGATTCAATGACTATATAGTTCAAGTAACCTTACATTAAGAAATATTATCAAAGAAATTTCATTTCCACTTATAGGAACATACCCCAACATGCACAGATATAAAACAATAAACCTTTTTGGATAAAGTTTTTAAAAACTTCTTATGTTTATTGATCAGTAGGCAAGAATGTAAGAATTTCTCAGGCTAAAAAGCCCATAGATTTGGGGCATTTTTCTCTTCGTTGCTTTTATTTATTTATTTATTTATTTATTTATTTATTTATTTATTTATGCATGCCTGTGGTCCTTTCCCTCAGACAAACTGGCATTTCCATTTTCCAGGACTCTCATGACACAGAGCTTAAAAGTCAAAACTCAAGAACCACCACCATCTTAAAAGATGCAACTCTAAGGATTCCCTTGTAAGAGCGATCCAGAGAAACTTCACCATGTGGAAGAATTTTCATTAAAAAAAACAACATATCAAGCCATGTGTTACAAAACCACTGATAGTGTAGAAGTAAAATAGAGCCACTAGGAAAGTTTACAGCTAAAATTCATGTGACTTTAGATATCAAAATATGTCAAGGCAAAATGATCTTGGAAAGTATGTTTCCAGAATTCACATGTAAAAACCAAATGTAGATTCTCTCTAGACACATTTGGCTCTATTCTAAGAAAATGCCACTGATTCTTCAGAACACAATGTGAATCTTTCACAGGTAGTACTGATTCCAAATGTGTCAATATCTCTTTAGATTGCTTGATATAACACCATACAGTTGCTAAATATTTTTAATACCATCTCATTTGGAACTAATTTCAGAATACCCCTACAATATCTATTGTTAGACATTTTTAATCATAATTATGATGATAGCCTAAAGAATTTCCCACAAGAAAAAGAAAGGCATACGTATACTTAAATATATAAAAATCATAGAAAGCAATGTTAAATATTCACAAAAAGCTATAAAATATATGCAAAGAAAACAGAAATCATAAAGAATATTCAAGCAGAATTTGAAATAAAGACAAATCTAAAAATAATTAAAATAAAAATTGTACAAATGATCTAATAAAATACTAAATACCGCAAAATAAATAGAAAAGTGGACTGTATTTAAAGAAAGTATTTAGAATTCAGCATAGAAATATAAAAAGAAAATGTGAAAGAGAAGTTAAAAATTTAGAGGCTGGAGAAAAGATAATCAACATTACTCATTGAAAAGGGAAAATGGCTGTTAAAGTTTAAAGACTTTTCTCAAGAAAAGGAAATTAACAAAAATTTAAAAGTGAAACAAAATCATGGATTGTACACATATTTTAAGAAGAGTAATTGGATATTTTGGGCAATTTTATGCCCCCCAAATGAAAACTTAATCAGAATAAATTTAAGATATGTAACATATACAAGTGTCAAGAACAACAAAGAAAATTAAATTGCAGTCAAACATTACCCACAAAGGAAGTTCAAACTCTTCACTGTGTTGCTCCTACAATCACTGTGATTTGGAGTAGTGGAAGTGGCTTGCTATCACTCCCCACCTGGCTGTCACTACTACCCACACTCCACAAAGAATGGCTGCTATCAAGAAATCAACCAACAACAAATGCTGGCGCACCTGTGTGGTAAAAGGAATTTTCCACTGTTTATGGGAATGTAGGCTGGCACAACTGCCATGGAGATTCCTCAAAATCTAGAATCAGAGATTCCATTTGACCTGCTATTTCCTTGCTAGGTACACACACAAAAAGAATGAAAAGCATCATTCCACAACGACATATGTGCACCCATGTCTATAGCAGCACAGTTTGTAACAGCTAAATCTTGGAAATAGTCCAAATGCCCATCCACAGGGGACTGGGTAAAAAAGATGTGTGGATTTTTAAAATAACAAAATGGAATATTACTCAGTCACAGAAAATGATAAATTAGAAACAATTATACTTAAATGGATGGACCTGCAGGCCACACTCATAAGTGAAATAAATAGGTAACAGATGTGTATGACAGATCATTTCTCTAGTATGAGAAACTGCAGGTGTAAATTAGGTCCACAATGTACGATAAGTATTGTGAAATAAGAAAATATTCAAAGAGAAAAGGGAAAGGGGGTAGGGGAAAGTATAAAATGGAAAGAAAAATTTTATGGTAAAAGCAAAAAATGGAAACAAAGCTTATGTATAGGGGTTTGGGGATAGTGGAGCGGACAGGGGAATGGGAATAAGTGATAATCAAGATACATCATATTCAGGTTCAAATTTTCAATGTTGAATGTGATCACATTGTATATCTAAAATGTACCAATAGCTTAATAAGGGTAAAAGCAGATGGTGGAGTTAAAAAAAAAAACATCTTGGAGTATCAGGTAGGAAAATCTTGCAGCTTGAACAGTTACATTTGCACTTAGGAGGCTTGAGCAGTTATGTTGCTGGAATAGTTACATTTTCAGTGCACTGGTTTTAACAAAACATCTATGATTCCTGGCAAAAACATTGGGGTGGGGTTGGGAATAGACAAAGGACTGGCATGTTGTGCATTATTTCTTTATCAATATGGCTCAAAAATAAAAGTTGGGAGCCCTTGCTTTATTATTTCTGGGTTTCAGGATCCCTAACCAGTGCCTAAGGAGCTTTTCAGAGTATTCTTTATCCATTTTATATGATATAACCAGCAAAAAGAAATAGGAAAAAAATATGTTCTTTCTAAAGTAGAACTCAACTGAACCTCTATATATTTCATTTTTCTCTTCTAGGAACATTCCATGTTGGTATTTGGCTATATTTACCACATGTATCTAAGCATAAGTCTATGTTTATCTGATCTCAAAACTAACTGACATGGTTCCACTATTTTCTCTTTTAAAACATTCCTTTTGGACTCATTCTTGGACAACTAGACTATAAAATCTTAAATAATATTTTTAGGAAATAAGAATTGTTTCATTTTCACCCTTAAATACCCACAAACATTTTTCCTTTCTATGTAGAATTTTGGGGCTTCAAATATTTTTTTCAACTACTTGATTATATTTTTTCATTTTTCAGATATCAAACTAATCATATCTTATGATAAATTATTCTATCTAACCTAGATGCTTATAGAACTCTTTATTTGGATTATATAATATTGTAGCTATGTTATTATATGGTTTTCTTTTTAAGTTTTTTTTATTTGAGTTAAATACTTTGTTATGTGTTTGGATCATTTCCTTGGTTTGAGAAATTTGCTTATAAATATGTTAGTGCTTATTTCTTACAGATATTCTTCACTGATCTCCAAACAAATTTTTAACTTGTTGTGATCTTGGGAATGCTGACTTGAGAATACATAGATAGCTAAGCATTTGTGAGACTTTTTCTCGGCTGTGTTGGTTCATGTTTTTCATCCTCCTAGAATGGTTAGAATATTGTATTGACACAGTGCAAAACATATCAAACAGTCCTATGAAAGGCAACCACAAAAACAAATGAGACTTTTAAAAAATTCTTTGCTAAGGCCAAATATAAATTATTATTAATCTTAGCCTACTATGAAAACAGCACAGTGATAATTTCTTAGTAAATGCATGTGATATAAATCATATATACCTAGAAGTGTGACATCTTCTACTATAGAAGGTTTATGAATCCTTCCTCATTGGCAAGTCAAAGCAAAGGGTACATTTTCATTCCAACAGGCAGTTGGCAGGAAATAAGAGCTAAATCAAACATGTATTAGAGTAAAAAACATTGCTGCATTCACAAGCACAGTTGTCATTTTACTGATAGAATAAAAAAGTCCTCAAAAGATGGGATCACATGTATATGCATTCCAAGTAATCACAAATATAAGGAAATTAAATCTTAGTTATTGTCTTTTGTAACACCCCACATGATTTCTATGGGCTGACAAAAAAGATAATGCCCAAGGATGAAAGAAACAGGAATATATCATTCTATGTAATCAAAAAGTTAATGAAAATTATATGCATACATGTGTGTTTGAGAAGGGGTATTGAGAATGATAGTGGGTACTAAGTGGATGTACTTACAGCTGGGCTTACAAAGAACAAAAATATTCTGAAACTATACCCCATGTTTTTCTTTATTTTTCCCCTAAATTTTATCTGAATTTTTAAAATGTTGTCTTTTGCCTTACAGATTTCATTTCCCCATGACAGTTAAGCTGATATACACTGCCACCAGTCTAGTTTTTGCTCTGCCATCATTTTCAACTACGTACAATCTCTACCCAAGTTTGTAAAGAAAATTTCTCTCCCTTTAGCTTTAGATACCTTATTCTGTTGAATCACATAACACAAATCAGGAATTGTGCTGTTGTTTATTACAGGGAATGCTATCAGATTGATTTTTGTATTCTTATTTTGGGACTGGAATATTTTGTCCCAGGTCTGGTATATAATATTTTTGCTTGCTTAGCCATACAGCAAGAGATCCACTGGCATGTAGCTGAATTTGACATTGAAATTGGGTCTGTCAAAGACTGATGTGGAATTCTGCCCAATTCCTTCATATCTGGACAATAGGGAAAGGGAGAGTATAAATCTACTGCAAATTATCATGACCGGTCCACAATACAGCAGCATGAGGAAGTGGAGCACAGGCTGAAACCCTGGGTGGGTTCCAGCACAGACCTGCATCTTGGTATCATTCATTCTCTATGCTTAAAGAAGTGCCATGCTGGCTCCCAGCTCTCAGGTAACCAATTTTTGTTTGGCTAAGGCAGGGGCAAGTATGAGTTGTAGCATTTTCTGCCAAGAGTGGTATCTTTCTCTGCCACAACTCTGTCATTCAATTTCTCATTGTTCATCTTTTCAAATACCAAACCCAGACTCACTCACAATTGTAGGAGGCTTCTCTTAATACATATAATGTAATGCTAATACATATAATGTAGGCAGAAAGGCCACCTTTATCTCCTCCTATTTCTCTACTCTCTCTATCATCCCTCTGACTAACTTGTTACTAATTGTATTTTGCCAATATCACCTCAGTTGTTTTCTTGGGATACTGCTTTCTTATTAGAAACACTTTCAAGTTAGCTTCATTACACTTAGGAGTTTGAATTGAAACCTAGGAAGTGCCCCTTATAATATCTATTTTCTGTTCACTGTTGTCCCCAGAAATCCCTCTTTTTAAGATCTACACTGGTGTTGCACATCACTTTCGGACTCTTATGACTTTTCCATTCCTTTCCTGTTTTTTTTTTTAACTCTTCTAGGTAAATTAACATTTCTTCAGAGACTTAAAAGCAAACCATGGTCTCCTGGAGGCCCACAGAATAATGGCTTTCTCCTCAGATGGCTGTACTGAGAGATGTGGAACTTTAAATAAGTGTGGCCAATTGTAAGTTCTTCAAGTATTTTAATGTGTGCATGCCTTGTCATACACACTGTAACATTCCCATTTGGTACTTCTAGCAGAGGACTAAAAACTATAATTGGTTGAACTGATCATGGACTGGAATCTCTACACTGATAGTGAAAATAAACCCTTTCTCTTTGTAAATTGATTGTCTCAGGTATTTGTTATAGTGATGGAAAACTAACTAACACAAAATGATGATAGGATATTTTCTCTTCTCAAACACCTTCCCACCATGTTGTTAATGCCTGTTAGTAGCAGGTTTTTTTCTACCCACTAAATTATCCATAGCTACCAAGAAAAAGCTACAAGACATATTCAAAGAGAGAAGGTTGGAAAAGACAAAGTGATCATATGAACCAAATGCAGATATAATCTTAGAATTATCATTTTAAGAATTTAAAATTGTTACACTTCCCATGCTAAGCACCACTTTACACCAGTAAGAATGACTATTACAAAAAAGAGAAAGATGGCGAGCACTAGTGAAGATGTGGGAAAATGAGAACTCTTTCATACTGTGGCTAGAAATGTAAATGAGTACAGCCATTAAGGAGGAGAGTGTGGAGGTCCTAAAAAAACTAAAGCTAGAACTACTATATGATCCAACAATCTCACTACTGGGTATATCCCCAAAGAAAATGGAATCAGTAGGTTAAAAAGATGTCTATGCTTCCATGTTTATGCCAACAATATTTACAAAAGTGTCTGCTTGTCAACTAATGAATGGATAACTAAAATGTGGTATACAAATTCAGTGGAATATTATTCAGCCATAAAAAGAATGAAACTCTGTCATTTACAACAACATGGATAGAAGAATAGATTATTATTTAAATGAGAGAACCTAAGAACAGAAAGACAAGAACCACATAATCGCCGGGTGTGGTGGCTCACACCTGTAATCCCAGCACTTGGGAGGCAGAGACAGGAGGATTGCTGAGTTCAAGGCTTGCCTGGGCTACATAGTGAGCTCAGTGCCAGCCTGAACTACAAAGCGAGACCCTGTCTCAAAAAAAAAGAAAGAAAGAAAGAAAGAAAGAAAGAAAGAAAGAAAGAAAGAAAGAAAGAAAGAAAGAAAGAAAGAAAGAAAGAAAGAGAAAAAACCACATAATCTCACTCATACATGGAGTTAAAAAGTAAAAACTTGTATTACAGGAAGTAAGAGTACAATGATGGTTATTGTGGACTGGAGAGAGCAGGAAAAAGAGAGATAGGAAGAAGTTGATCAATGGAAAAGTCATAGTTCAGGAGTAAGAATTTCCAGACTGCTACAGCCTAGTAAGATGACTGTAGGTCAAGTTGAAAACTGCATGGGCACCAAGTCATTCAGAAACCTTGTGTGAGGTTTACCTCTGACACCCACCAGATCCTCACATCCAGCAAGGGGAAAAGAAAAACCATCTTGAAATACATAAGAGCATTCTGTTTTTTGTTGTTGTTTTTCAAATAAAGCCTGAATATTTAAAAAATCTAGAATGGTAATGTACTAAACATTTCCAAAAGCTAGAAGAAAGTTTTAAGTGTTTTCATAATAAAGAAATAAAATTTGGGAGAAAGATACATTTAACCTGATTTGAACATCACACATTGTATATATGTATCTAAAAAAATGAGATGCCATAATTATGTACAATTTTATGTTTGTATGGGTCAGTTCAAATAAATTTAATTTTATTTCACAATATCCATCATACATTCTAGAACTTATTAACATCTTCAATTTCTCATACCAGAGAACATATATGACATTTACACATCTGTGACCTATTTATTTCACTTATGAGTATGTCTTTGAAGGTACATCCATTTGAGTATAATGCACTCAAGCTTATCATTCTTAGAGTAATACTACTTTTAATAGAAAAAAACACCAATAAAGATAAAAAAATTTTAAAATTTTATTTTAAAATATGCTAAAGTCTATAATGCATAAAGAAGACAGCATGGAAGAATGAATGAGTAATGAAGGAAGAGAGAAATATATAAAAATGAATAAAATAAATTAGATATCAAGGTCATTGTAATAGAGGAGCTCTCTCTACAGGGTTGGAGATCCCTTACCTGTGAAGATATACATAGTTGCCTTTCTCTACCTTACATTGCTCATGCAGGTAGAGGTGATGTTAGAGAAAATAGAGATCTTTGGAGAAGGGCTGGAGATAGAGAGTGTTAATGAAACAGTGAGTTAGTTTGGGACAACTACAAAGTACCTAGCAGGAGAGAAGGATTGAACAAATGGGAAATGAAGTCTCAAGTTTTACAAAAAAACCCATAAAAGGAATATGGACTTGGACTTATTGAAGTCATAGGAATCTGTGGCATTTTGGAAAAAATAGCTAAGAATGCAGAGAATGATTAAACAATGGCATCTTTTATTTATTTCCAAGTAGGAAGAAACCACAACTACTCTGTTCAGTACTCTAACCTCCATACCATTCACAGAACTGTCTGAGTTACAATAAACGATATTTGTCTCAGGTGAATAAATGATGAATAATGAATGAATGAATAAAAGGAAAAGGAGAAACCAGCATGAAGTTGAGGGAACCAAAAGACAAAAACAAAACAGTTGGAAGTAAAGCTGTAGAGTACAATGCTTTGGGATTAAGGAAAAAGAAAGTTTCAAACAGAGCAAATGCTCAGTATATCAAAGTCTTTGTCCTATCACTTCTTTGAAATTAGAAACTTTGGAGATTTGTTTACACTTCTCTGAATTTCATTTTTAAGTCACATCACTCTTCTCAAAAAGCACATTTCCAAGAAGACGAAATTCAAACCTCTGCATGTGACCTTTAGGTTCCTTTACACTTTGCCTCTGACTTGCGATTTTCACCTAGCTGTTCCCCATTTTGAATCTTTCTTTCTCTCAGTTTCTCTGCTCACTCTCTCCTCTCCTCATTCTATTGGTCTGATTCTCAAACAATAATTTGAATGCTTGGTTTCCCCAAAGGACCATGTGTTAAAACCTTGCTCCCCAGGGAGGTGGTGATGGAAGCTCTAAGAGGTGGGGCTTAGTGGACGACACCTGAGTCACTGAAGGTCTGTTCTTCAAAGGACAATACAACTCTCGACTGTGTGCTTCTTCCTTTCTTCATCCTAGCCATGAGATAGATGGTTTTGCTTTGTCCTGCTGTCCTCAGGTGCTAACTCATCACAGACCTAGAACAATGCTGTTATCCAGCCATAGACTGAAACCGCTATATCTGTGAGCCAAAACCATTCTTTTCCATTCATAGGCTGATTACCTCAGGTAATTTGTTTCAGTAAGAGAAAGCCGAGTCACAAAACTTCTTAACAGGACTTAGCTCCTAAAGCGGCTACCAACTCCTCCCAAAAGCATACCATAAGATCAACCAAGTCTTTGACAAATGGGACTTTCATTAATATTCAACATCCAGCTATTGCAACCACTACATCTTTCATCAATAGATTCAATATGATACATGAAGTCTAGGAGAGAAAGAATAGTATATATTTTACCAACCTAGAACCAAGTAGAAATTATTTTATTGAAAAATATGGAAGAAATGTAACTATAAAGGAGTACAGTCTAGAAGGAAGTTAGTATATGTTTATAAGCTTGAGGTAAATCTGAAGGATCATTAATGAAGTAAAATTCTCCATGTTAACTCACCATAGTTAAGATAACAAGATGACCTATTTCTAATAAAGAAAATATTTTAGATCAACCACAAGATGTAAAAAAATACACTTTAAATAAATAATTATCAGTTTCAAAACTAAATCTAGAACTATAGGTACTTACAATCAAACAAAATAACTAGATTTTGAGTACTTAACTCAAAATTAATAAATTAACTAGTTAATTAATTAAATTTATTAATTAAATTTACTGTCTTTAACTAATAAAACCCTAGAACATAAACAAATTCCTACTATTATAAGATCTAAGTTTCAGAGGCCCTATTTTTTTTCCTTGTCAAGAACAATAAAAGAGAGGAACAAAGATTATTCAATACCACTCTTCTATCATGCCCTGTTATGATAATATACAGATCTTATGGACCAGAATTATCAGAATAATTCTGATAATTTTCCTCATGAACTCAATATAACAATTTGAAACTGAAGAACTGACCAGACATTTTTTGTCATGAAACTGTTTCCTCAGACACTTGGTTTCAGATTTGCTCAGTACAACATGAAGGTTTATGAGACAGAAACTTCAGGGGAGGAGGGAGATATACCCGCTCCCCAGTGATCTGTATTACTGAGATGAGGTTTCCGGGTGCTGGTTCATTCACCAAAAGAACCCTTCATCTGGGCCGGAGGGTTAGTTCAGCGGTTCCGGCGCCTGCCTCACAAGCGCAAGGTCCTGAGTTCGATCCCCAGTGACCTCATATAATGCTGGGCGTGGAGACACGCCCACCAACAATCAACACCACATACCACAATGCCGGACGTGGTGGCTCACGCCTGTAATCCCAGCACTCGGGAGGCAGAGACAGGAGGATTGCTGAGTTCGCGGCGGCTTGCCTGGGCACCATAGTGAGCTCAGGGCCAGCCTGAACTACAACGTGAGACCCTGTCTCAAAAAAAAAAAAAAAAAAAAAAAAAAAGAACCCTTCATCTGAAGGCATACACCACAAACACATGTCCCATGTCCATGACTTCTGCATGTTAATTCCAGGAAAACCTTAGCTACCATCTCATGGGTTTATTTCCTTAATAACCAAAAAACTAAGGTGAGAGATATTTTGGTTTATATTATTCATCCCTTGAGGAAAGGCTCAGTAAGACTTGCACAAGAGGAGAGGTCCTGGGAGCAAGGTCTTGGGGACAGTTTGAGGTTGGATCATTTCTGTGAGGCTCGCGGCCAGCTCAGAGTTCTTGGAGGATAAAGAGACAGAACTACACTTTATTGCCTTTCTCCATTTTTAAAACTTGAAAGAGTATTTCTATTGTTATCAGTTTGTTGTGAACTCTCTATATATGTATATCTGTGTGTGTGTGTGTGTGTGTGTATATATATATATATATATATATATATATTTGCTTTATGGTGACTTTTTGCAAGTGTTTTCCAGTTTCCTGTATTTTGTATATCTTTTCCTTTTCCATTTATAGCCTCATATAATTCTCATGGAAAAAAAACATATATCCATGCAATTGTGAATGTGGAGCATGGGAGAGAAAGTGCAAACTCTTTCAGAATTTCTGAAATTACTCAAAGATTGCTCATCAAGCCAAGAGACTCGCGAGTTGGCACAGCTCCAGAAGAGGAAGGACTTCCTGTGCTGTGTTTTTCCATCATCTTCTGACACCTTACGTTTATGTCTGCCATTCCTACAGCAGAAGCTTCCTCGTGACACCTCCATATGCTTCCTCTCCTCCCATATCTATCAAGGTTTTTGAAGAAGTCTTTGTGAATTAAAAAGAACAGAAATAACTTGCCTGAACTTGAAGTTGTGCAAAAATAACCTTTAAAGACAAAGCCATTTACTTCAGAGCAGTCATACATGGACAACCTTGAAAAAGATAGTCTGGAATTTTCCTAAATCGAGCAAGTCTACACTCAAAGCCACCTTTGTTAATACCTCTTGTCATTTTCTCTTTTTCTCTACTGTATTACTCAGTGCTTCATCACTGTGAAAAATAGCTTGGAAAGTCAATTTAAAGGAGAAAAGATTTACTCTGGCTTACAGTTCCCCTGATTTTGGTTTATGGTTGACCAGTTGCACTGTTTAAAGGCCAGTGGCAAGGAAGAATCATCATGGTGGAAAGGAGTGGCAGAGAAAGGATGCTCTCCAACTCGTGGAGTAAGTAAAAAGGAGGGATAAGAGCCAGACATAGAAAAAGGGTTGGAGGACAAGATATAGCCTTCAAAAGCACACTCCCAGGGACCTACTTCCTTCAAGTAGGCCCCTATGACTTACCTCAGCTGTGAACTCATTGATGGTTAAATCCATTGATAACGTTAGTGTCTTCAAGATCCAGTAACCTCTCCATGTCTGGCCTCTAAACATTTGCTGCTTGGGGGATTGAGCCCTCAATAAGGAAGTCTTTGGATGTCACTTCGCATTTAACCATAACAACTATGCCGCCACAATTCTCTATCTCACCATACTCTGGTAGCAGGTGGGTACTGACCAATCTCAGGACTTCTCAGTCTTATTTGGCCTCATAGCTGTTGTCTTTGCCTCCCTGAAGAAATGCTCCAGAATGGCTGGGGTAGGTGGGGTAAAGAAATATGTTATATGTGGGGTACATTAGAATTTCTGGGGTAAAGGAGATTGGAAGCTTTATAAATTCACATTATCTTGTTAAAACTTCTTGAGTGAGCAAGTTTTCCACTTCTTACTCCTACCAAATTGCATAGCTCACCCCAGTTTGGACTATCTTCTTAATCCATTCATGTTTTACATAATGTGTAAAACAAACTTATTTCACAATATCCTTCAATCATGGAAGGAGAAAGGGAAGAGGTTCTCCAGATAAAGATCTGAAGAAGCAGGTAGAAAGACTGTAGTGACTAAAGGTAACAAGTCCCTGACAGTGCTGGGTGAGTCTCATCACTGGTGAAATATGAACTTGAACTCTCAATTGCTGAGATACTCAGAGTTACTATGCTCACAAGGACTGTTTTTTCAGCTCATTCTTGATTTCAGAGATGTTTCTTTTAATACCCTTCTGTAGAATCATTTGAGTAAGTTTAAACTCCTAGCAATTTTCTCTAGGACACAGTAACCCCTGCATTCCAGGAATTTATAGTGAAAGTAAAGATTTAAATATAATCACGGAACTGGATCTAAGTTCTTGGGCTTCAAGCATGAAATGATTTGTGCCAGTAACAATCTCCCTTAATAGCATGTTAACCAGATTCTGTACTTTAACTATGACACTTATAATAATTTGGAAACTTCTTAGTCCAGTGTTTTAAGTTTTAAGTGTGTTTTATTTAAATATTTAATTTCCCAGCTGACTCAATTCTCACCCTCTTTGGTCTCCATTGAGGAGGGAAGGGGTTGATCTGACCCCCAAATACTATCCCTCTTTGATGTCGGTGCTCTTCTTTAGTGGAGATTGGTGAGAGGAATGAAATGGAATAGGGAAAACATGTCTTTATGTCTCCAGGTATGTCAGTGAAACTTGAAGGAAGATGGACTGGCTATGGTGCACTGTGTGTGGGTGGCACATGTTGACCTTCACGGCGTGGTTGGTGTGATTATGGGTACAGGATTCAGGTTGTATGAATGACATTCACATGTGGCCCTCCTGCTGGATCTTGGGGAACCTATGGGGCCCTCCACTTTTCAGTTTCTAACATGGGGGATTTTACTGTGATGGAAGAAGTTTCACCATCCACCCTTCATCCCACAGCTTATAAGACAAGTGAATTGCCCTGCAATCTCCAGATCCTAAGTACTGTTTAAGTGGCATTTCCTGATCTTCAGTGGAATTCCAACAAGCTCACTCAAATAACATCCTCCAGTGTCTACCTGACTTTCAGAAAGTCACACAACATTACCAAGCTAAGTACTGGGAAAGTGTCCGCTTTAATACTGTTTCTGCAATCATTACCATCTAGTTCTACATTCTTCTGTCCTCACAAGCCTGTAAGAATTAGGAGCATTGCAGTTTCAGAACAGGCAACACTAAGCAAGTGAAGCAGAGGACAGGCCCAGTACTCAACTTTACCAGAGATTCTCATGGAGTCTGCATTCTTCCTGGGCCTTGAGAAAGAGAACGTCCATCCTCCTCACCTCCTGAGAGAGGGGAGGTCAAGGAATTCTTTCTGGAGGAGGATGTGGTACCTCATATAGAACTGTCTGAAGGAAATAATGTCTATGTAGAGAACTGAGGGTAAATAATTTTCAAGGGAACAAGAAAGATGAATTGGAACACACAAAGTATTTTCCTCATAGCTAAACATTTCCTCTCATCCAAATCCCTGATATTGTTTCTGGCACCATTCCAATAGATTTTCATATCAACTATTGGTAATACAATAGGATTTCTAGGATATGTCTGGTTGGTCCCTGTTTACCATGTTCACTCATACTTTTACTTAGCGCCACAAACATTCCTGGTGATGTTTTATGGGCACCTGCTCTGATGGATTCCACAGTGGCCCCTCTGAGGTTTCCTATTCCCAGAATATTGTAGCTTGTAGTGGAAAGGACCTGGTGGCTGTGGTTAAGTTAAGGGTCTTGAGATGTGGTTGTTATCTTGTTGGATTAAGTGCAATCACAGGGACCCTCTTGAGGGGGGTTGTGGGAGGCAATGATCAGGGAAGCAGATGTTAGAATAACACACTCTAGAGCTAGGGATATCAGCAGCCTTGGAACTGGAAGAATTAATACAAATTTCTTCTTTTAGGAGGGAACACAGGCCTGTGGTTTGTGACCTGTGCCCACTGAGACTGATTTTATTTTATTAATTTATTTATTTTTTTGAGACAGGGTCTCACATTGTAGTTCAGGCTGGCTCTGAGCTCACGATGTATCCCAAGCAAGCCTCAAACTCAGCAGCCCTCCTGCCTCTGTCTCCTGAGTGCTGGGAATACAGGCATGACCCACCACACCAGGCACTGTGCTATGTGGTACTGATTGCTGGTGGGCGTGAGTCACCACACTTGGTATTGTTGAATGTGGTTACCGGGGATAGAACCAGGGACCTTGCATTTATTAAGCAGGTGGCAGAACCACTGAGTTAAATCTCCGGCCCTGAGACTGATTTTAGAGTTCTGAACTGCAGAACTGTAAGATGACACATTTCTATTATTTTAAACAACTAAGTTTGTGGCTACTTTTTCTTCTTTTGAAGCAGTAAAAAATAATTTTATTGTCCCTTGTCCACCTACAATCCCTCCCTTGTGTTCCAGAAGTTTCTTCTCTGATTTTTCTTTTATTTCTTTCATTGTGAGGTCATGCTGATTTTCTCCCTGCTCCAAGTTGTTCAAGTTCACGATTTTGTCAATGTAATATTTAAATTCTACAGCTTTTCCTTGTACTCCTCTAATTTCACAGGTAACATGTTGCCAGTTCTGCCTTCCTCCCTTTATTTCATAGACTCTGATCATTGGGTTCACTTTACGTTTCTATGTTAACAGGCAAAATACAGGGGTTTTGTTGTTTGAGTTTTTTGGTCCTGTTTATACTTGAACTTTCCATGGTATGTAATATCATTATACAATACCTCTTTTGCAATGAAAATTAGATGCACAGCTATTTTTTTCAGGTATAATGAAAAAGAGGAAAGACCTCCCTGTAGTATGAAATTGAAGATCTGAAAAAGATCCTATGAGTATATTGAAACTTTAATAACTTTCAGAATCTAATCAGTTGAGTTAAAGAACAAATAGATTCAGTATCAAGCTGATATTAGGCAACTTGGTAGAGAAAGTGACTAACCTTGTCAGAAATTGAAATGTAATGTCAAGTTGTATTTTAATTCTTTGGTATGCTTGTCTTTTGTTGTTATTACTATGGAGAGCTGGGGATATAGCTGAGGGATAGAGCACTCTCCTGAGATACATAAGGCTCTCGGGTTAGTCACCAGCCTTGAAAAAAAAACTTGGAAACTGTCTTAGGGGGCATTCGTGATTGCTTCATGACTTCTTTCTTGGCTCATAATTTGAAACTAATAAAGGGGAGATATTAATGTTGCTAGGAATCAGTGTCACAGCCAACTAAGACACTGGGTCTACAATGTTCCCCACAGATATTAGTGGCATTTTGCTAAATGTCTTTACTCAGCACCCACTCATTTTCAGACAGAGCCATCCTTGTGAGAGAGTCCAAGTGAAACTGCCATGTCTTCTGCATTTAAGCTAAATTTCTACATCACAATTTCCTTGGATAAATTATTCCAAGGAAGTATCTATATGTATACCTATGTGTTCTTTTGTGTATTTAATTAGATAATATGTCAGAGACACACAAATGAGATTTTTGATAATTCTCTCCAATGTATTTTTAAAGTAACCCAGCTGCCTGCTCAAGCCTCCTGCCTTTAATGTGGTTGAACTTGGAACTAAATCCTAAATCCATGACCTATGATAGTTCAGAAACCTCTCACAATTTTACTAACATCCTTGACAGAACTCTGAATTGTCTCTCTGTCCTCAAGTGGTTCTTCGTTACTAAATACAAACATGAAGTACCCATTTCTTATCTATAAGATGCATACTCACACCAACCATTTCGTGTTCCTCATAATCCTACAGACTTACAGAACTGGAATATCTGAGAGCAAGGCCATGATACAGAATAACAAGCTTCTGTCTTACCCTGGGTCTTTTCCTTTGCTATGTTTTTCTTCTTTCCTTCCCTTCCTTCCAAATGTGATCTGAAAATTTCTCTCTTTGCTGCTTAACAGGAAAATTCAAGCCTGTGGCTGAGGTTTCTACCACTACTGGGTAATTTCCCAAAATAAACACAATGTTTTCCCCTCAGAAGGAACACCAGTGGTTCATTTGGTCTGTCTTTGGTGTGGAAAAATAGTACCTATACCTATCAACATGGGGTAGAAGTTACCGTTTCATTCCCTCCTCCCTAATTGCTATTGTAGACAAAGATAAACATCCCTGGATTCCTGCACGGAGACAGCTGGAGATGGTGAAGAGTGGGACCATCACAGATTGCACTGACTTTTTGCCTCGATCACGTAGCCTCTTCAAGTCTCAGGATTTTACTGAGTTGCTGAGATGATGAAATTACCTTCTGTGTGTCAAGAAAAAAAAATGTGACTGATGTGCACAGCACCACACAGGTGTATGTGATGATTATCCCTAAGATGTTCATTTACAGCAACAAGCAGACAGTGTGTACCTGAGCACGGTTGTGAGGTGAGACTCCCATTTCGCCTTTGATAAGCTTCCCAGATTGAGTCACATCTTGGCTGCCTATGCAACTGGGAACTCTAAAGATCTGTTTTCTGGGGAACAACTAAAGACTTCTCTCTTTAAGACCCAAATTAGTGAGATTGTCTTTTCCCTGTGTTTTTTCTTTCTTACTTTCTTTCTTTTTTTTTTTTTTTTTTTTAACAAGTCCACCTCCAGTCCAGATGGCATAAGGAAGTGCAGTGGCAGGACAAAATATCAAACAACAGCAATTACACTTTTCAAATATTCATCCATTTGTATGCAATGCAGGAGACTAGGGAATGTTTGAGGACAACTTCAAGGATAAACAAGATCAGCAAAATATAGGATATTTGTGATTCAGAGGCAGGGAAGTGACATTTATTTATGCAGGGCCGGGATACATCATTTTATTTTGGAGTCAGTTCTCCGAGTCCCTTCAGCAAAGACCTACAGGAGGAAGGTGAGAGGACGGATGGCAGCACCTGGGTGAGAGCTCATCAGGCCTGGAGGAATGCCAGTGCTGCCAGAATGGGCAGAAACGATGATGGCAGCTGACACAGGGTCCAGGAAGCAAGGCTGGGGTCTGGACCCTGACACTTCCTGCACATATTTATTAGTCAGAAACTCATCCTGTGGCTACCATTATCTCTCCTACTGCCCAAGGTCATGGGTGCAGCCACTGTACTGCCCTTTCCCACCCTCCCTCCTTGCTCCACAAAGTCTAGCACTGAGGATCATCACCTGGGAGTCTCTGTCTCCACTGCCTTCCAGGCCAGACCTTTCCCTGATTTTTCTTCCAAGTCTCCTACTTCATGTCCTGGCTCCTATTTGGTCCGAATCACCATGGAGTGTCATTACAAGAATGTTTCTGTGACCTTTTTTCTCTTCTTCTCATACCTTGAACCTCCTTGGATATGTTTCAGACTTAGATATTCAGTTCTCCAATCTGTTGATCTCCAACACTACAGTGTCAACCCTGATTTCTTTTCCCACTTTGACCAGTTTCGACTATCTGCTGACATCCACAACCAGGTGTCTTATCCCATCACCAACTCAGGACTGTTATAATTTAAACTCTTCCTTCTTTCTTTCACTCTCCTCCCCCACATTTTCCAGTGAGAGCAGCATTATTCTGAATCCACTTTCCTTCCACCCACTCCAACATCCAATGTGGCCTAAGACTAGCATGGTAATTTTATCTTTGATCTCTGGCTTTATTTCATTTTCTGTCTGTCTGTCTGCATGTGTGTCTTTCTTCTCTCTCTCTCCATCTTCTCATTAACTAACCAGGTGACTTATCAACTTGTTCAGTGTTATTCCAATTGTTGCTCACTTCATTATTTGAATGTAATTTTTCTAGGGCCAATACAGTAACTCCTTTTCTTTGGCTTATGAAATATATAAAACTTAAAAAAATACAGCACTATATACAGAGAGAAAAAGAGCACTGTGTTTATTTTCAGGAAATTATTTAAGCCAATTGTGACAGAAGTCTGGGTCACAGTAGGGACTTGAATGTATCTTGCAAGGGGTAGAAAATTCCTGATCACATTGAGAAGGGGAAGAAAGAATAAAAGGATAATAAAGGAGTATATCTGGGGAAGACAAACCTTTATGTTCTCTATTATAACTCCTCTCCTTAATTCCCCACATCTATGAAACACCCATACATTGCAAATACTTGTTTTACCATGTCAGTACAGACCCTTTTTTGAAAAGGCAATGAAAATCATTTTCTAATCTTTGGTTCTGTCATTACTATGCACACATCTTCTCCATCCTTAGAAGTAATTACCATTCTAACATTGGAAAATATCCTTCAAGACAATTTTATACTCTATACACACACACACACACACACACACACACATATATTAATCATACAGAGTATGATTGTATTTTCTGTAAAGTTCATGAATAGTATATTGCATGTATTCTAAACATTTTATCCCTTAATATTGTACTTTTGAGATTAGCCTGTAGTGATTCATTAATTTTCATTGATTTATTGGTGTCATTAAATGATTATACCCAATTTATTACTTTATTGATGATATTTACATTGTTCTTAGTTATTTCATTTAAACAATGTACATTAGACAACACAATTTCCTGTCTACTTAAATTTTAGGTAGTGTTCCTAGAAGTGGATTACTGGGCATCTGTGGTATCAATTCTACCCATTATTACCAAATTGATTTTAAAAGAAATGTATCCACCACCAACATAAAGGAAGTCTCACTCCAATGCATGCTTATCAAGATCTTGAAATTTTTGTTAATTTGATGAAAATATTGTATTTGGTCAGGTTCAAATTACATTTGTATGAATCCTGGTGCTATTACTTTTTGTATATGTATTAGCTATTTTGGTTTCCTTTTCTACATTTTGCTTGTGTCACTTGTTTATCTATTTTGGTGGTGGTGATCATGGTAATGGTGACCAAACATTTGCAATCAACTACACCTCTATCCCTTTTCTTAATTTTTCATTTACAGACAGGCTATCATTGCACCACTAAGTTGTGTAAATGGGGCATGAACTTGTGATCCTCCTGCCTGAGCCTCCCAGAATGTCAGGACTACAAATTTGTACCACCACACCTGATTTTTTTGTTTTCTTTTTAATGACTGTTTTGTAAGATTTCACACAAATCTGAACTTCTTATCCCTTTAGTTATAGGAAGATTTATTCAGGAATTTTATAATATTTCCTGTTATAAATTTCTAACAATTTGTTATATTTTTAAAATATTCAGCATGATTCCTTTTCTCTTAAATTTGCTGTTTTCTTTCATGTTCCAAAATATCTTAATATTTCATATGTACTTGAAAAAAAAGTTTAGTCTGCTGCTACAGCATGAAGTTAGACCAAGATGATTCACAGTGTTGTGACTTTCTATTTATTTTATTCCTGAGAAGCATGATCTTGTATAATTTTCTTATAAGTCTTGAAAGGCTTTGCTTCCTGTATTTTTATGCCTTGTTTCTAGGTTTACATACATGTTTTGTATCACTATATCTTCTTGGTACACTGATCTTTTATTAAATATTATTTTCTTTGCCTCAAAATATTTCTTTATGACACCAAATCTGTTTAATATAGTTTTATTTTGGTTACCAATTGACTTTATTATTTTTATTCTAACTACATCTTTATTCTTATTGTGGGTTACTTGTGGATCAAATACAATCAGGTTGCTTTGCTGGAATGATATGACCATTTTTGTCTTGTAAGGGATATGTTGATATGCATTATATTTAAAGTTATTTGATGCTGTTCCATCTATTCTTTGTTCTTTCTCCCTGTCTTTCTGCTTCGTATTGGGCTCAGTAGCTTATGATTCCATTTTTGTCTCCACCATTAGCTTGTTAATGGAACTCCTATCCTTTTACCTATGTTGTACACTTTCTCTTATTTATAATGGTAACATTAATATAGTTATTTTAATTCTCTGTATGACATCCAGTATTTAGCTCATATAAGGAGACTGATGTCAACTTTCTTGGTAGTGACGGTGTTTTGGATTTTTTCCTTGCCTCTCTGTTTGTCATAACTCTTATTGGAATGTGATATTTTTTAGGACAACAGCCTTTGATGTTTCAGCATTTGTGGCTGCAAATAGAAGCAAATTTCATTTGATAAATTATTAGAGTAGATTTGAGTCAATAAAGCTTCAATTTCAGGAATTAGACATTTGTTTTTGCCAAAGTGATACTCATTGTAGCTCAAGGATTAACATTCTTCTATTGACACTTTGTGTTCAGGGTAGTGATGGAAATTGCAGGATTGTTTTTCTTATTACTCCTGCTCCACTTCAACTTCAGGTTATCTCTGTGACCTCAGCTCTCTAATGTATTCAAGAAAGGTTAAGATTTCACAGACCATCTATCTTGTAATAGGCATGCTAACTATACACTTTCCAGCTGTTTACTTAAGTGAAATTTTTGCATACTTGATATTTAAGTTTATCTCAAACTAAGAAATCCCAAGAACATTTTGAGAATGAGTACACAACAAGTAGAAGGTTTCTATTTCGCAATTTTTTTAGCTAAGAGATCACAATTCCAATGTATGCCACCATAATTTACAGGGATATGGTAATAAAACACAGCCATTTGGTAAAATTAACAAAATTGGCTAATATTCATCAAGTACTTAAAATGCACCAGGCAGAATGAAAATATTTTCTATCTTTCAGCTTGTAGATGTCTCTTACTAAACTCATACAAGAAATGTTCTATCATACCTCAGGGGCTCAGCTCTTTGGCATTATGGCATACTGTTTCTTTCTGGTGTTACCAGGTTATTTTTTATTTTGTGGGAGGTAATCTCTTCATCCATTTTTCTATGTTCTTTTTTTGATGTTTGTAAAGGAGCAAATACTTAAGAATTTGGCAAACTCACATTTCTATTATGGGTTTTGACTGTTTTATGTTACAAAAGATCAAAGAATAGTCTACCACTTAAAATTTACATATTATTTAATGTATGATGTAAAGTTTGTAAGAGTTCTGAGATTGGGATACAGAAAAATTCCTCCTTTTTATTCTAAAACTGCCTTATTCATCTCTTGGTTTTAAAAGTTTTTCTGCTCATAAATTCCATCATTCTCTTGCTGTTATTTCTGTCCAGCAAATTATTTCTTTATTCACGAGGCAATAAAAGGTCACTGGAAAGAAAAATATAATATCAACTCCCATAAAATAAAGTTAAACAGTATTTAGCATTTATATCTTTCCAGTATAGTAAACAAAATATGGTTTATTTGACTCGATGAAGACCTATGATACTAAAAAAGATAAATCTAATGATTTGTTTGAACACACAAAGATAAATCTTCCTCAGTCTGCCCTTAGTGATGACATGTTGCCATTGTCCTAGTTTTCTGTAAAATTAGATGGAAAGGCAGAGCAGGCCTGGCTTTTACTCCAAACATCCAGAACCTGGCACAAAGCTACATACGGGCCAAGGAGATCAGCTGAATAAGTGCAATTCATGTTATGTTTACTTGCTTTGGTTTGTATCCTACTTATTGAGATAATATTGACATAGTGTCTTCTATTTGCAAGAGAGGATAGAAAAAGTAAAGGTCAATTGCTCTTTTTAATTTTCTTTAATTTCAGTGGATCTCAGAAAGAATGTAAAACTTCCTGACCTTTCTTTACACGTATGAGATAATTATTTCATTTTTAAAATGATCAGATCTGTGGTTGTAAAATTTAGCAGGGGTATTGTTGAAATGGAGCTGGAATTTAACTTAAATGCAAACTTCTTAGCTTTATAAAACCTCTAAATATTTTATTTGTAAAAATATTTGTACACAAAATTGGCTTCACAAATGTTCTTTACAGTTTCCAATCACTTTGATTGCCACAATTGGAATAATTAAATTAAAATACATTAAATAGGTGTCTCTTAATAACCCACATAGCAAAAGAATTAATTCTTCTTTAGAAAAATACATAGTTTCAAATTTTTATGTACAGTTCTTGTAAGAAGATAGTGAGTTGGAAGAGAAAAAGAAAAGCAATAGCAACAAATGTTATAAAATGTAAGATGGAGAGGTTTTGTTCTGTATTTCTTAATCTAGTCATTTGCAAATGGTTTTGATGCTCTTCCATATATAAAATGTAAATCTAGCTTCAAAAATGCCAACTTCCTCTAATGTTATTTACATGAAAGGAATTATATCTAGCCCTATCCCACTGATTACAGTCGTTTCTCAGTTTATTTTTTATTTTTGTTTCATTATCAAATAAAATTAGCCTCATGCTTTTATAAGTCTTTTATAAGAAATTTTCTTTATTGAACAGCAGAGTCTGGCCTTTTCTTTTCATTTGTCTAATTAAAACACTGCAACCTGAGGAAACCATCAGTTTGTTCCCAGAAAATGGAATTTATTTTAATCCCCTTTTATATGGCAAGAAAAATGGTGAAGAGAACAGAAATGCCCTGGTCCCTAAAATTAGAGATAAATTCACTAATTTCACCCTACAGAATCTCCTGGCTCCTTAGAAATGGCACCCACTAATTTATTTCGACATGAATCAACTTGCTTTCATTCTACAGCCCAGTTGTGCTGAGCTAATTTTTCGAGCAAACTTAACATTTCATGATTATTTGTGCCTTCTGGAGACCCACGTCTGTTTTCCTCCTTAACCAACTCTCTCATGTTTGAAACAAACACCACACACCATGGTCCAACTCTACCACATAGACTCATCAGGCTGGCTACCATTTTTTACTCTTCTTTTGCTCTTGGCTAAGTCCTGTCAGCATGTTTTTGGACATTATGAGAATCTGAACATTTTTAACTTTGTTTTGTTGTATTTTCATTTGGCTTTTACTTTAAATAAAAGTCATATACTGTGTTAGTGAAGACTCAGGCAAGATCTTGATAATTGGACAATTAGTGCTAGTACTGCTTTGCCTGTGTCCTGGAGGCATCAATAAAACCATGAGTAATGGATGTACTGGCCTGGTAATTATTTGTTTGTGAAAAGATTTCCTTTGAGGTGCACTGGCATTAATAAATACTGTCATACAAACATCGTAATCAACTTGTGTTTAATGAGCATCTGTAAATATTATGACTGTATTTACAGGGTAGTTAAGAAGGAAATTCTCAAGAAACTTAGTTTTCAGTATAAAAAGTCTAGACAGAGGTTCAGTGAGGCATAATGTATTTACAGGACCCACAGATATAATTCATCTCAGAATGTGATAGCGATGTGTAAGTAAAGTGGAAAGTGATAATCATGTTGAAAGTAGTCAGTCTATACAATTGTTTACCTAAAAATTAACTGGTAGGGCCAGGGATTTAGCTCAGGCAGGTTCCAGCCTGGCAAGTGCAAGGTCCCCAATTTGATCTCTGGTAACCACATACAATGCTGGGTGTGGTGACTCACGCCCACCAGCAATCAATACCACATACCACAGTGCTGGATGTGGTGGTTCACACCTGTAATCACAGCACTCAGGAGGCAGAGACAGGAGGATTGCTGAGTTCCAGGTTTGCCTGGGCTACATGGTGAGCTTAGGGCCAGCCTGAACCATAAAGCGAGATTGTCTCAAAAAAAAAAAAACCCTAAAAAAAAATTTTAAAAACTGGCCATATAAATAACTTTATATAAAAAGAATACAAGCCCAAGTTTAGAAAGCAGCAACTTTCCTTAAAAAGAAAGCTGCAGGTTTAGATCAAAAAATTTAGTGCCATGTAGTTTTAACCAATTTCCTTGACTTTCTAAGCTTTTCTATTCATTTCTTTTCCATAAAATGAGAGGTATGACCTTGTGACCACCAACAAAATGTCCAACTCCACAATCTAAATAGAAAGGAGCAGATAGAAAAGAATTAGAGGATTCTTTGGCTATGAACAGACCAGATACCCCCACAACCAAGGAAGGAATGTTATGTTTGCAAAAACTGCCAAAATACAGAATTTTATTCCATAAAATCTGAACTCCATAGATTATCTGTGGACAATACCAAAAATAATTTCAATCATTGCTTACTTGATAATTTTTTAATTTTATGTTAAAAGTAATTTCAGGTGCACAACATAATAGACCTATGTTTAATTTTAGGATAGCTTTGTGACAAAAGTTTGGACTCTTCAAGAAGCAGATCACAGTGTACTCTTGCTTCCACTGCTTTCAGACTATGTAAATTGGAGTAGCTATTCAACCCCTCTAAAGTATGAGTTTCTTTACAGTGAGTTTTAAAATATCTACCTCAAGAGAAATCTTAAGGTCAAATGAAATAACACATGTGGTGAACACTGTGTCTGGTACATATAGCTATTCAAAAATACTAATTTCTCTTCCAAGTTTAAATGGCTAGCATATGGATAATTGATATTTTGCTTTGGCCACTTATCACCAAGTATATTTCCTTAGGAGTATGGATGTGTTCTGCTGATAAAAGTAATTGCTGATAAAAGGAAATAAAACATACTTGATACTGAGAAAACAATTCTGTTTACAACAGCATCAAAAGAATAGAATACTTAGGAATAAACTCTATCAAAGAGGTAAAGGACTTATGCACTGAAAATTACAAAACACTGATAAAATAAACTTAAGGACACAAATAAATAGACACTTGAGTTCTGACACCAAAGAGTTAATATTGGTAAATTTCCATTTTTCCCAAAGCAATCTAATAATTCAGCAAAATCCCTACCAAAGTGCAAATGCATTTTATAAATAGCAAAACAATCTTAAAATTCATAGGGTACCACAAAATACTCTTAATAGCCTGCAGAATCTAAAGATAAAAGAAAACACAGCTGGGTAATCATGGTTTCTGATTTTAAAACATATTAAAAAGCTATAGAAATTAAAACAGTATGGAAAGGGGTTGAGAAAGGAAAAAATAAAATAAAATTTATTAATTTAAAAAAAACAGCATGGAACTGAGCTAAAGCCAGACATATAGACCAGTGAAACAGAATAAAGAGCCCAGAAATAAGCCTTCTGTATATGTACAACTGATCATCAGTAAGATATATGAGGGGCAACTAATGTTATAAAAATTGGATATTCAAAAAATTGGAAATATTGTACACCAATGGTAGTAAAACAATGGTATGCATGCCACAGCTAGCTGTTTGTTGTCATTGGAAGCTCTAGAAGGTAACTCAACAGTGTTGTATACCTCTTCTGAAATCAATTAAAATGGGTTAAAGACTTAAATATGAGAATTTACATAGCAAAACTCAAAGGAAATGTAGTAAGGAAATTCAGCATTGTTCTTGATGCTGGTTTCTTGCTATGGGGGCAAAATCACAGGAGGAAATATTGATCAATGGGATTACACAGAACTAAAATGTGTCTGCACAGGAAACAATCAAGCAAAAAAGGATCTTACAGAATGAGGGAATATATTTGGAAACCGATATGATCAGAGGATAATATCCAAAACAATGAGACTGCTATAATACAAAGGAAGAACAGGTAACTGAGCTTTTCAAAAATGCAAATGAGTTAAATTGAGATCATTTAAAGGGTACATCAAATGACCAACAGGCATATAAAGGATAGTCTCCATAGCTTATGGTCAGGGGTATAAATAAAAATCTCGATATGTTATCACCTCACATGTAAAATCACTGGTGAGAATGTAAAGTAATTGGAAACTCGGTGCACAGCTGGTAGGAATGCACAATAGGGTAGTCATTATGGATAACAGTGGAGCTTTCTTTAAAATTTTTAAAACTAGAGCTGCCATATGATTAAAAATTAAAATAGAACTGTATATGACCCACTTCTAAATATATATAAAGATTATTTGAAATTAGGCTCTTGAAGAGACATCTGTGGTTTTGTTCATTACAGTATTATTCCCTACAGCTAATAGTTGAAAACAACTCAAATGTTCTCCAACTGATAAACAGATAAAGAATATATAATATACACATGCAATGAAGTATTAGTTGGCCTCAAAAGGAAGAAAATTCTCCCATACCTCTTCCACAACATAGGTAACCTGTTGAACATTACGTTTATAAGCCAGTCATAGAAAGCCAAACACTGTGATTCCATTTAGATGAGGTTTCTAAAACAGGCAAATTCACAGAAACACAGAATGATATGGTTGCACCAGAGAATAACTGGATAGAAAATGGGGAATTGCTATTTAGGGGGTCTCTTAGTCATATTCTTTGCTGCTGGAAAAAAAATAGCTGATAGTTGAAACTTAAAGGAGAAGTGTAGTTTTGTTCCCATTTTTCATACAGTTGGCCAGCTCCAAGGCAAGAAGTCACAGGAGAATGGTCCAATAAAGAAAAGCTGCTAATGTAATGGTGGACTGGAAGCAGAGCACAGAAGGAACTGGGAAGGAAGATATATCCTACTCCTGAGACCCACTCCTTCTGGCCAGGCCTTGCTTGATGTCACCTATGAGTACAGTGCCCCCAAATCCAATCACCTTTACAAACCATGCTTGTGAGCATGTGAGGTCTTTATTGGACACTCTTGACCTGAAACAAGTTTCAGTTGTTGCCAATGAGTACATTCAAGACATCTGTGCTCATAATTAGCAAGACTGTAGTCTTCCCTTAAAATATGCAAAAAAGGTGTATCTCATGTTAATTTTCTTATTATAATCATTAAAGTAAAGATAAAAGCCTCTTCTCAATAACAGAAAACAATAATCTGATTTTAAAATGAGCAAATGACCCAAACAAACATTTTGAAAAGAAAATACACAAATGGTCAAGTCTAAGAAAAAATATGCAATGTCATTATGAGGGAAATGTCTTTCACATCCACATTAATGACAGCAGCCAAGCTAGGGATTCAAGCCAGGTGTCTATCAGCAGATATGTGGATAAAGAAAGTGGAAAATCACCGGGCGTGGTAACTCACGCCTGTAATCCCAGCACTCGGGAGGCAGAGGCAGGAGGATTGCTGAGTTCGAGGCTTGCCTGGGCTACATAGTGAGCTCAGAGCCAGCCTGAATTGGCCAGCGAGACCCTGTCTCAAAAAAAAAAGTGGAAAATACACACACACACACACACCATGTAATAATACCAAACTATAACAAGAACAAAGTTCCATCATTTCTAGAAACACATGTGGAACTGGAGGGTATTGTTCTAAGTAAAACAAGTCACATGTAGAAAAACAATTGGTACATGTTCTCATATGTGGAAACTAAAAGCTGTTCTGAAGCAGTAGAAAATAAAATGGTTGTCATGAAATAGAGGAGGAAAGGAAGGAGAGAGAAGGGTTAATAAGTGAAAAGGTAGTCAGGTGGAAGGAATAAACCCTGTGCTCTATGGCACAGTAGACTAACTACAGCAGACATTAATTAATCTGTATTTCAGATATGTAGAGATAGTAGAGAGAATATATGTGGATAGTAGAGAGAATTTTGGATGTTTTCAGCACAAAGAAATGATATTCTGAGGTTATGGCTCCAATTAATCATATCTTTTCCCATAATTACAATGTATCAATTAAAAATATAGGAAGCACTAAACCTTGGGCAAAACAGATTAAACTCTTGGGAGATGTTGGATTAGGGAAGACTTTATGAACAAAAACTCTACAGCACAAGAAGTAGCAGAAGAAATCAACAAATGGGATCTCATGCTATTAAAAAGCTTTGTCACAGCAAAAGAAACAACTGGCAGTGAAAAGACAACCAACAAATTGGGAAAAAATTTTTACCAGCAGTTTCTCAGACAAAGGGCTATTATCTAGAATGTATAGAAAGCTTAAAAAAATCAGACCCCCCAAGTTTAAAGACCCTATTCAAAAATGGGCAGCTGAAATGAACAGACACTTTTCAAAGGAAGAAGTAAAAGCAGCAAAGAAACATACAAAGAAATGTTCAGTATTACTAGTCATTCGAGAGATGCAGATGAAAACAACACTGAGATTCCACTCCACGAAGAATAGCTGCTATCTCAAAATCAACCTGTAACAAATGCTGGCAAGGCAGTGGGGAGAAAGGAATCCTTCTCCACATTTAGTGGTAATGTAGACAGACTGGTACAACCACTATGGAGAGCACTGTGGAGATTCCTCAGACAACTTGGATTAGAGATCCCATTTGACTCTGTTATTCTCCTGCTAGGTATGTACATGAAATAATTAAAAGATTCATAACACAGTAACATATGTGCACCCATGTTCATAGGAGCTCAGTTTGTGATAGCTAATTTGGAAACAACCCAAATGCCCATCAACTGGAGACTGGATAAAGAAGATGTGGGTTTTCTATAAAATGGAGTAATAGTCTATCATGAAGAATGATAAGTTTGGGTCATACTCAAATGGATGTACCTTCAGAACATACTCATAAGTGAAATAAATAGGTCACAGATCTATAAATATTGTATCTTTTCTCTGATATGAGAAACTGAAGATGTAAATGAGCTCTAGAATATATGATACATACTGTGAAATAGAAAATATTCAAGGAGAAACAGGGTGTAGGGGTAACAAAGGGAAGAAAACATGTGATGGTAATAAAAAAGGGAAACAAAGCTTATGTATATAGGGAGCAGGGGGTTATAGGGTGGGTGGGGGAATGGGAAAAAATGAGAATTAACTCGTGTCATATACCGGTACAGATTCTCAATATTGTGTGCGATCATGATTGTGTATATACAATGTACCAATAAAGATTCAAATTTATTAAAAAAAATGAGAAGAAAAATGACAGGTTCTATTCTCCTTGCTCACCTGCCCATGGTGAATAAGGAGGAAATCTGCTGTTAACCTGCGATCTGTTAAAAACACCAGTCCACCCAAGTATCCATGAGCAAACTCTACCTGGATGCTCCAGGCAGGTGTGGCTTCATCGACCAGCCACAGGAAAATCTCCATCCATTCAAGAGATGGTGGCTGTCAGCTCCCCTGGAAAGAAGTATCATAGCAGCTGAATTGTCTCACCAAACATCTTGGAGCCTCCTGACAGAAGTGAATACCTGGCCATCTGTGTACTGTTTGGGGTTAGTGAAGGAGGCCACCTACAAAATACAGAGTTGGTGGCCAAAGTCCACTTGTGATTGCCCAGAGATCTCTGTGGAAAGGGGTTGAGATCACTAAAACATAGTTTGTTTACACTATCACTATCAGGTGGACACGGTTATCATAGCAACAGTGTGTGTCATGTTTTCATGCCTGATTGAATTTCAAAGTCCCCTCTTTCATGCCTGGGAGAGCATGATTTGAAATAAGACCTACTGAAAGGTGTCTATTAACCTTGCTAATGAGCGGATACAATTTTTGTCACTCACAGATGACACTCAATATGGCTTCAGGCTCATGTCTCAGAGAATATTTCCACATGAAGTGCATTCAAACAGAAGAAGTATTTCTTGACTACTGACCTGAAATAGCTGGCCAAGATGTGCATGCTTCACAGCAGATGCCAGATTGGCCTGAGCCCATCCTGGGGGCAGGAATGTTCAGAAAGCAAAATTTTTAGCTGAGAGAATAATATTATGTGATGTCTAACACTTCCCGAACGTGGAAGGGCGTAGAGAACTCCACGTTGCTGCAAGCTCTCCATCAGAGTGCTCTACTTTCTTGGACTTACCCAGAAAGTGCTTCTATTAGGTGGAGGGTCAAGTCTAGCAGTAAGTTCCATGAGACATCAAGCACAGCACCAATCACACATCTCAATGAGGGCACCAGCAGTGCTGCAGAATGTGTCACTTCACTGTATCTGGGAATCCAGGACTGAATGAGAGTTTCAGGGGGTTGAAAGTAGGAGAAAGAAAGTATTTTAGGTCATCCATACAAGCTCCTTGCCCTCACTCATTAAAATGAAATATAGGTTGGGCCGGAGATTTAGCTCAGTGGTTCTGGTGGCTGCCTCACAAGCGCAAGGTCCTGAGTTCGATCCTGGTAACCACATAGAATGCTGGGCGTGGCGACTCACGCCCACCAGCAATCAATACCACATACCACAGTGCCGGGCATGGTGGCTCATGCCTGTAATCCCAGCACTGGGGAGGCAGAGACAGGAGGATTGCTGAGTTCATGGCGGCTTGCCTGGGCTACATAGTGAGCTCAGGGCCAGCCTGAACTACAAAGCGAGACCCTGTCTCAAAAAAAATTAAAAAAAATAAATAAATAAAATATAAGTTTTAGTGAAACAAAATATTAATAGGATGAATCCCTTCTGAAGAGGAGGCCTGATTTCTCCAGAGGTGAAGAAATGGAAAGCAAAATGTAGACACCTGGTTGTTGCCCTGTAAGACAAAGGTGTGCTGGTGTAAGCAACCAAAATCTCATTGGCTGGAGAACCCAGGAGAAACAGTCTCTGTTGTAACATGCAATAGCAAGGACTGTTCTTTCCTTTCATAACCTTTTGATATACAGAGAGTTTAAAAAGGTGAAAGATTTAGAAGACCTGAAAAGAAATCAGAGTATATATATGAAGAGTTTAAGACATCCCAGCGAACAATTTCTGAAATACTAAATGGTCTTCATTTGTTTTCCAAATATTTTAGGCCTTACATTTTAAATTAATTTTTGAACATGGGCAGTATGACTTCTATTCACTATATCTTAAGCAGTACATGAATTTTCCTCCTTGGTCAAACTAATCTTTCTTTCAGAAAACTGTTCGAAACTCCTATGCCTTAAATAGGAAAGCATAGATGAAACCACCACTAAATTCCCAAGTGTAGTCACCATCATAGATTTTTGGTTAAGGAGCAAATCACATAACTTTATAAAAAAACTTAACATTAAGCTTGATATCCTTAATTAACATATTCAATTCAACAAACATTTATCAAACACATATGGGCACATTCTCTGGAGAATATGAAAATGGATAACATCCATTCTCACCTTACTGCTGAATCTCAAGAACAAAAATATCCTTTAGCAGAAGGTAGGGCACAACAGTGCCTGAGAAGGTAATAGCCAAGTGCTTTGGAAACACAGTAAAGAAACGGTCTTGTCCCCAGAGGAGTCAGAGCAATGCTTATGAAGGAGTGGCAATCAAGCTAAGCCTTGAAGCATGGCTACATTTTTATGAGACAGAGAGAGGAAGTTTATTCCACAGGAGGAGAAGAGCGTGAACCAAAAATCACAGAGCATGTAGTTGGGTTACTGGAGTGGAGATGAGCAGAATAAGAGTGATGAGAGATAAAATGAAGAAAGTATATTATCACTGCTTGCAGAAATTCTGTGGGAGCATACTAAGGGCTTTGACCTTTATAATACAAGCACTGAAAGTTAGTTAGAAAAGAAATGACATGTAAGGTACAAAGCAAGAGAATGGAAGGGAAGGAGCCTTAGACAAAGAAAAGACAGGAGGCTATTATGATGAAATGAGAGATGAAGGGAGACTAAACTGAAGATGACAGGAAAAGCAAAAAAAAAAAACATTTTGAGTCAAGGTAGGGCTGGTGTTGCACATTTTCATGCTTAATATGTGCAGTGCACAAACAGTCACTGAGCATCTACAGAGTAAGACTTCCTGCACTATGTGTTAAAGTAGGACAGTGAAAAGATACATAGTCTTTGCTCCTAGGAGTTTAGAGTCTAGCATGGGACAGGAAGAGATGTCACAATTACAGTACAAATATAGATAATAAATAAAAGCCCTGTGAGAAAGACTGTTCCTGGAAGTCAGGAAAAGCATGTAAAAATGTTCAGGGATGGAATCGCGTGAGCGCGATGCACAGGAAAGGGCAGTAAGGAGCACTAGGCAGCTGAAGGATGAGGTGTGCTGCAGAGAGAGGCCTAGTGCCTCTGAGGGCGATCTCTATGGGTTCATGTGAAGTAATTTAAATGTAAAAACCACACATATGTCGTGACTTCTGTACAGAGAACCCACAGGTCGTTGGCCTTTTCAAAAATTCACTTTAGGGCTGGAAATTTAGCTCAGTGGTTCCAGCGCCTGCCTCACAAGTGCAAGGCCCTGAGTTCGATCCCCGGTAACCACATACAATGCTGGGTGTGGAGACTCATGCCCACCAGCCATTAATACCACATACCACAGTGCCAGGCGTGGTGGCTCACACCCATAATCCCAGCACGTGGGAGGCAGAGGCAGGAGGATTGCTGAGTTCCAGGCTTGCCTGGGCTACATAGTGAGCTCAGAGCCAGTCTGAACTACAAAGCGAGACCCTGTTTCAAAAAAAAAAAAATCACTTTAGTTCCAAATAAATAACAGCCTCCTTTTCTTTGGATTATCAAAGGTGGATTCGCTTTTTCTCTTTTGCCACAAATCACTTTATTGTCTTTGCCTGAAATAATTCTGAAATGAAGACCAAAGAGTAACCTAACTGTAATAGTAAATGATAGTAAAATAAATGGCATGATAAGAAGCAACATAGGTATGATATTTGAATTTCTCCAGTTTTTATTTTTTCAGGTATGGGAATCAAACTCAGGACCTTGCACCTGGCAGGTATGTGCATTACCATTGAGTCAGATCCCTGGCCCCTCTCCTACATTTTGAACACAGTGAATTATGATGTTTGTGCTTTGCTAAGATGATTAATTGTTCTAGAGACAACTATATAATGTTTTAGGATGGCAGATCTCAGTCCACACAGAAACTTCATTTAGAATATGGTGGCCTACACTATGTATGACCTTGGGATTTTTCATGTGCAAGTTTGCACCACTTTCCCCCTCTTCCCTGACTTATGTCTAATCTTTAAATCCTTTTGTTTTTAATTGCAAAATAAGTTGCAAATGTAAAATCTTGTATAGCACTGCACTCGTTCAGTGGAAAGAGTATTAATGAGAACAATGGCCTCTCCCAGCTAAAGAAATACACTACTGCTGAACCCTTGGGACATATAACGTCCCTCCCTAATCATATTCCTGTTCTCTCCTCCCAGAGCTAAACAATATTTTAATGTTAATCATCCTTTCGTTTCCTTTATAACTTTTTTTTTTTAACCTGTACCACTCTGGCCAAGGTGTGGTACTAGTTTTACCCATTACTGTACTTGGATAAATGTATGTACGGTTCTTCTTTCTGTTCATTTATCCATTCTTTACAATGGATTTTTTCATGATAATGATTCACATAATTATTTCTCTTTTAACTCTTGTATAGTATTTCCTTCCTCAGATATTCCATATTTATCCAGACTTCTATCCTTGTAGCTTTTGTTCTTCATCACTTTGCTTACAAAGCCTGGTGCTCTGAAATACTGGCATATTTCTCCATTGGTCTTTCATATAGCCAAACATCTAGGGGTCAACAACCACTTTAGTTCAGTCCAGTCTTTTCAGGCATATTTGTATAGGAAGTAGCTCTGGAAAGAGAGAGGTGGAGACTTGCTCATAAGGTAATTTTTTTACATTCCCAAAGAACAAAGGGAGAGGCGTTACCTCTTAAGGCATCCCAGAGTAGCAATAAGGATAGAAATGGTTTCCTCTGCTCCAGAGAGGTTTGTTTAAATCTCAGACTACTAACATAATGTTGTTATCTGGAAGGGAGGAAGGGTAGCTTTGGCAGGAACCTTTGTATAAAATTAGCCTTTTAATTTCAGGATTCATCTCTCCAATGTATTCCCACTGTTTGTAAAGGTGACATGTGGCCTTCAACTCATTATTTGTAGGATTTGGTGCTATAGTGTTATTCTAGCCATTGCATCTGCTACAAATAATAAACTATGATTTGCTTCTTACTTTTTTTATTGAATTCTTTATTGGTACAATATATATACATCTCAAAATCACATATAACATTGGGAAATTTGTACCAGTATATGCCACAAGTTAATTCTCATTTTCCCCATATTCCTACCCACTCCCCCCTCCTCCCCCCTTTATACATGCTCTTTTATTTTCTTTCTGTATCATATTTATTCCTTCCCCTCATCACATTCCCACACCAAGTTTCCTATACAAATATTCCACTCTATAAAAGCTGTCCTACTTTCTAGAACTCATTTGCATCTACAGGTGTTCATGCCAGAGAGAAGATCCGGAAATTGTCTATCTGTGATCTATTGATTTCACTTATTA